>JAULKM010101906.1:0-10007 GCA_032355605.1 Rubia tinctorum | reverse complement strand
CCCCCCCCCCCCCCCCCCCCCCGCCCCCCCCCCCCCCCCCCAAGGGACAAACATCAACTAAAAAGTTATAGTACCTCAAGAGTACAAATTCTTCACTCTGAAAATCATAAAACATCAACAAAGATTAAATTATCAAAAATAAATAAATTGAAACATCAACCTATATTACCAAAGTTACAAACATCAACTCCTATCACCTCAACATCATTCGGAAAATGAAAAACATCAATAAACCTTAAATTATCAATTTTTTATTATAAAAAACTTTGAACATCAACCTATATCACCCAAAAGTTACAGATATCAACTCCTATCACCTAAAGCTCATCCGAAAAATGAAAAACATCTACATGAAAAAAACACACTATAAACATCAACCTATATCACCAAAAAAGTTATAAACATCAACTTCTATCACCTAAAACTCAGATGGAAAATGGAAAACTTTAACATGAGAAGAAAAACACTACATATATCAATCCATATCACCAAAAAATCAACAAACATCGATTCATATCACCTAAAGCTCAGCCAGAAACTAAAAAACATCAACATGAAAAAAACTACAAAATTCAATCCATCTCACTCTAAAAAACTACAAAACATCAACTCATATCAAATAAAGCTCACCCGAATAGTGAAAAATATCAACATGAGAGAAAAAAACTACAAACATCAACCAAAAAGCTACAGTACCTCAAGAAAATAAATTCTTCAAAAAAAAGAGTCATGGTGGGATTTGAATCCAAGCCACTAACCTCATAGTCCACAATACTAACCATTACACCAAAGAACCATTGCTAAACATTCACTCAGTAAAATAATAATATACCTCAAAATATATCTCAAGAATATAAATTCTTCAAAAAATAAGGCATAGTGGGATTCAAACCCAGGTCACTAACCTCAAATCCAGAGTACTAACCACTACACCAGGGAACTTATACTGATCATGCACTCATTCAAATAATATTAAATCTTAGTATGTCTTTGAAAAAAAATTAAAAAAAAATTAAACCTCACCTCTCATGCGCAGAACCTCAGTCCGTCACCTCCGTCACCGGCACAGCCAGGTTCTATCCGTTATCGCCGTCCGACGCATCCGTCTCCATCACCGCATCCGCCACATCGTCGTCGTTACCTTTGGCAGTGTGTGAAGCCACACACGTCTTCTTCCTCCGAGCATGTGCATCCCACACGCCTTCTTCTTCAGCACAGTCTGTTCCTATTCCGTCGGTGTTGTGTCCCTCCACCGCAAGCTCGTCAATCACAGTGCTGACATCGTCGCCATTGCAGCTCCGTCATCGTCACCATTACAGTACCATCATCTTCATTGTTGCCATCGCAGCGCCACCATCCTCATCGTTGCCATTGCAGCACCGTCGTCGTCGCCATTGCAATGCATGTCCTTGGAAGTGTCAGAAATTGAGCAGTGTCGGAAAATTGAGATCTCGCTAGAGGACAAATAAGATCGACGAAGGCGACATAAATCTTGCAGAGCGGTGGAAAACCTACACAATTCCAGTGGAAATCTGGCAGTAATCCGGCGATAACCGTCGTCTGGAGGCAGTTTTTGGCGGTTGCATGTTTCTGATAGGATGAGGAGGAGGAAAGAAAAATGAAAAATAACATATTTTTCTTATATATATAGACTATTTTATAATTGCAGATTAGGTCCCTAAATTTATTAGCATATTTTTTTTAAAATTCCAGCCAAAATGAAATTTACAATAATTGCAAAATAAACCTTGGCCAAAAGTTTATGCTGCCTGAAATAAGACTTTGTGATGAATCTTTAGCTGATCTATACTATTTATGATGTGTTCATTTGTTTTGGGACTTTTTGGACTCACTTTTGTACACTTTTGTGCTTTAGATTTTGCATTTTTTCTTGAAATTCTCTTAGGAGAGTTAAGAGCAACTTTTGCGCTCTTATTACTTTTCTAAGGAATTTTGTGTGACAAGAAAATTGTATGAAGATTTGGAGATTTGAAGACCTTCTTTTGAAATTTGAAAGACTTGAAGAATTGAAGAGAAGTAACATGAAGAGGAAGCCATGAGACAAGAAAAAGAAAGAAATGAAGATGTTGCATTTGACCTCTCTCACGAGTAGAGACGCATGTTTCGCGAGTCGCGAAACATGGATGGCCAGAATCACTTGTTAGTTTTCTTGTATTATAAAATGCAAACATTATTCTCTCTCTTCCATAACTTCTTCTACTCGACTTTACTTTTGGTAAGCCCTAGTTTTCTCTTTGTTTTTTTCACCTTATTTCATCTTTTATTATTACTATGGATTGTAGTAGCTAAGTTCATCACTTGGGAAATTGAAGTTTCCAAACCCATGTAGTGAGAACCTCTATTTCACTCTTTCTTGAAGCATTTATTACTAAGCATTTATTGTGTTCTTAATGTATATGTTTACTTCATTTATGCTATGGGTTGTTTGAGAATATGAAATGTTTGTATGATTAAGTGTTACGGTGTTAGGAAAGTGTACAATTTCTTAGCTCTTTGGAATGAAAATCCAAGAATATGGAATTAGAACTTCTTGTTGTGAAAATGATGTTAATCTTTCTAGATGAGTATGTTGATATGGTTTGTTATCATATTTATCCTAAGATAGCACTAAAAGGTTTAATCTTGAATTTTGATTGTTCTAGGTTAAATCTAATAGAAGCTTTATTTGGTTAAATGAGTAGACATTTAGTATAATTCTTGTAGTTGTTATCAAATATATATTTTTTGTGTATGGTGTCATTGATGAAATACCTTTAGGTGTTGTTTGTCCAAAGTGACCATTAATGAGTTTTACAAATAGTCGTTGATTGCTTTTGTGAATTACTATTAAGAAAAATGAATGTTTATCTTCGAAATGGAAGTGATAGCATTCACCATAGGTAATGAATGTGATGGAATGAGTGAATGGTTCTATGATAAATAAGAGATTTGGAAGTGAAAATCAATTGCCCCCAAGGCTTTGTCATTTTTTATTTTATCAACTTTTAGTAGTTTGTTGCATTATTAGCATAATTACCTTTGATTGCTAATTGTCTTGTCTTTACTTTCACAACTTAGGAAAAATCAACCAAACAATCCTCCTTTTTACTTACTATTATATACCTATATCTAAGCTATTATATCTAGACTATTACCACCTTATATGCATAAATCCTTAGGAAAATCTCTTTTCTTCGTGGACGACCACAATTTGTCACTATATACTTAGTTGTATTTAGGAAGAATTTAGGGCTGTAAATTATAACTTTGAGAGGTACGATGACCTCCCAATTTACATGATTAATTCAATTTTTTATTCATAAAGTTTTTATTTTTTTTATTTTTTATGAAATGTTTTCTTGTACAAATCAAAGCAAATCAAAAGTACAAAATTTTAGGCCATCACTCTTGGCCCATTACTTGCCACTAAGACCTATTTACAAGTTTTTACAACCCAATTTTACTCCATATCCCTATTTTCCTTCATTTCAAACTGTGATTACCATTGCTTCCTCCATCATATCATGAAATTTCTTCCTGCAGCTTCTATTCATCCATTCCTCCTCCATTCTAATATGATGGACTAACACCTCTGGCTTGTTTTCCAGCTTTGAAAATTTTCTTTCATTTCTTTCCATCCACACATGGTATAGAGTAGCCACTACGATCACTATTTTCTTTTTTTCCTTTCATCGTTACCTGCTGGTACCATCCTTTCTTCGTCAATCTTAAACTCCCAAATTTTTTAATTTTCAACCTTTTGAGAAACTAGATTTTATATTTACATTCATAAAATAGGTGATGCAATGATAATTTTTCTTCATTACAAAGGCTACATGTCTCAGCTTCTGCTCCTAGAATCCCAAACTCAATCAATCTGTCTGCAGTGGCCAACTTTCTGTGCAAAAACATCCAGAGGAAAAACCTATGTTTAGGTTGTACCTCTTTTTGCCACATAATAACACCAGCAAAAATCATCTCCTTACCCCCTTTTAGCTGATTATAAATTTTTGTTGTGATGATTTTACCCTCCTTTCCTACACATTTTTCCATTCCATGAACTGATAGATAAGGATTTAGAAGAGTTTTTCCATGAGCTACTCTGTGAATCCAATACCTTACAGTCCTCCAGTTTTCCACCTTTCATGTAGTAGGTCTGTAACCATTGTATCCATAAAATATCTTTCTTCTTATCAATATCCCAGAGCAGTTTACACATTGTAGCTTGGTTCCAAACTGTTGGATCCTGGATTCTCATTCCTCCAAACTTCTTCCCTCTACTGAGTGCCAACCAAGATGCTGCAGTATATCTTCTTTGGTTTTCATCTCTTCCACACAAGTACATTGTGCGAATTTTCAAAATTCTCCCACAGATACTTTTAGGCAGCTTTATTATGCTCCCCCAGTAATTAGAGATGCTTAACAAAACAGAGTTAACAAGCTGCAATTTCCCTGCATGAGACAGGTTTTTTTATCCCCAACTATTTATCTTTTTTCTTATCCTTTCCAGCAATACTTCACAGTCCCTTTTATCCCACTTTAGTGATGAAATGAGAAGCCCTAAATATTTCATTGGGATCTCAAATCTTCTGACATACAGGTGCTTTGCCAGATCTTCCTAAATCTCCAAATCCATACATGAGAAATAAATGTTTGACTTATTAACATTGATTCCCAAACCTGAGACTTTCTGGAATGTACTCAGAGTTTCCTCTACAGCTTTAAGGGACTTATGATTTGCAGCATAGAACAAAAGGAGATCACCTGCAAACATTAAATAATGAATTCCATTTCTGCCACATCTCTGATGATAATCCACCTTTTTTTATTTGTAAGCCTTGCTCAAAATTCTACTCAAATATTTCATACAGATTACAAATAGCAAGGGAGACATAGGATCCCCCTGCTTTACCCCTTTCCCAGATTAAAAATCAGCAGTGTAATTGCCAATCACAACTAAATAGAATGAAGAGCGTTTGATGCATCTTTCGACCCATACAACCAGCAGATTAGGAAATTTCAACAATCTCATCCAGTTTAGCAAAAAACTCCAGCCACACTATCAAACGCTTTAATTATGTCCAATTGTAGAACACAACTAGGTCTCATAGTTATAGACTTGTACTTTTGCAATAATTTATGAGCTAGAAAAATATTATGAGATATATGCCCACCTATAATAAAAGCACTCTGATTAGTGCTTATTATTTCAGGTAAAACACTGCTCATTCTAGTACATATAATTTTTGTGATCATCTTTGTAAACTACTAAACAACATGCAATAGGTCTAAAGTTAGATGGTGCCTGTGGAAACTCTTTTTTGGGGTCAAATGGATAACTGCATTACCGAGGCTAGCTGGTTTTTCTTCACCTTTAAAGAACTTCAACACAGCTTTAGTGACTCCCTCTCCTACCAACTGCCAGTTTTCCTGGAAGAAGTTGCTTGTGTATCCATCTCTTCCTGAGCTTTTTGAGGAATGAATACTTCTCAGAGTTTTCCAAACCTCATCATATGTTACTGGCTTAATCAATTCCACCTGATGCTGAACCTCTAGTGTTTTCCCATACATTACAATCTCCCTGTCAATTTTTCCAGTTTCATTGCTTTTACTCAGGATGTTTTTAAAGTGCGGCACTAGTTGATCTTCAATTTCCTCCTGTGTGTTCATTGTAAACCCCCCCCCCCACCTTCAATTGAACAATATTTTTCATATGCTGCTTTGCCTTAATAGTATAATAGATTAGTTCAGTTTCTCTATCACTTTCATTCAACCACTCCATTTTTGCTTTCTGCTGCACAAACCTATATCCAGCTTCTCGTAACAGTTTTGCATTCTGCCTTGTTTCTTTTTCTATCTTCTGTTTTTCAAGAGAGAATGGATCAGCATTTAAGAGTTCTTGGCCTTTCCTCCATTTTTGCAAACTTTCTTCCACTGTCTTCCTTATATCTCCAAATTCATTTTTGTTCAACATTGCTAAAGTCTTTACAAGAGCCATCAAGACCTTAGCCAGATTCTGCAAACTGTCAACCTCTTAGCAGTCCACACCTGCTTTACTATTTCTTTTACAATTAGGGATAGAGATAACATACTAAATTATTTGAATGATTTTTTGGTTTTCCTGCCTAAACTGTCAAACTTGATTAGTAGAGGAAAATGATATTCACCCAAACTGTCAAACTTGATTAGTAGAGACCATTTCACTCTTAACTTCACAGATGACATTCTTCATTTTCTCCAACCAAATTTCATTTATCAATCCTCTATCAATTTTGCTCTGTATTTTATCTTCCCCCATACTCCTATTACTCCAAGTAAATTTGGTCCCCATAGTTTTGATATAATCAATTTCCAATTCATCTATTGCCTCATGAAAATCTGAGCATTCTTTCTCTTCCACTACTTTTCCACCTATTATGTCTTCAATTTTAAGAGGAGAGTTGAAATCTCCTATCAGTAACCAAGACTTATCTCCTTTTCCCAAGCCTCTCAAATACTGCCACAAACTCATCCTTGTAACCCCTATATTGAAACCATACACCACAGTACATAAGCATAACATATTGTTCCATTTCAATCTAATTTATGTATCCATCCATTGATCCCCTTTGTTCAGACACAAACTTCAAACAGATCTGATCTCCACAGCATCCATATCCTCCCCCCTGAAACAATGTCCCCATTTATTTCCATTTCCCACCCTAAACCCAGACTTCTCCACACCTCTTTTTATTTTTTATCTTAGTTTCAAGCCAAAACAGCACTCCCACTCTGTTATGAAAAACAAAAGCTTCTCACTACTTTGTTCTTACTAAGTTTAATTAGACCTCTTATGCTCTAGCTAGCCCAATTAATTTCCATCCGAGGGTTTCTCCTTTGGCTGCACTGGGCTTTTCTCTTTTCCCGTGTCTTTCAATTTACCAGTATCTAAGAATCTCTCTATTGTACCTTACTCTGATATTAACCCTAAGATCACTTCCATTTTCTCTTTCCCTTTTACTAAACTCCGATCAGTGGTGTTTTTAATAGCAGAAACATCACTAGTCTTCATTTTCACAGGCAAGTATACTTTCCATTTCTGAACTTTTTCAGCCTCATTTTCTTTCTTTCTACAATCCTCCCCAGTGTGCCCTAACTGCAAACATTTTTTACACCTTACTAGCCTCCATTCAAACACAATTTTTTGTTGCATAATTAATTTATGCTCATTCAGGAAATGAATTTTTTCTGGCACAAAATCTCCTACTTCCATTTCAATTTTAACCCTAGCATATGACATTATTTCCTTATCCATTGTTGTTTTTATCCAAGCATATAGGTCTACCTAAAGGACTAACAATTTTACTTATTAGCCTTGGTTTCCAGTATGTTGTGGACAAATTGAGGAGCTGAATTCAAACTGGAATTCTACTGGGCTTATCAAAATTCAAATCTGAAAACCACAGTTTCATAATAAGGGGTTTACCATCAAAGAATACATTTTTTTAGCCTCAATGATTTCATCACGAATATTAACAGAGCAGAATTTCACCATATATGTACCTTTCTCCAGTTGCCAAGTTTTAATGATGTTCTTTCCTGAGATTTTGTAAAACAAGCCTTCAGCTATTTTGAATGGGGGATTGTTTCCCATGATTTTATATACCATGGTATACTCCCACTGTTTCGAGCATTCTTCCACCTCCTCCATTGATATTTCTGCCATTTTCATACCATTAATCTCCAAAGGTTCATGAAATTTCACGTCCTTTGAATCATTTTTGAAAAGCCCACTCTATTTATTCTCGGTTTCAGCTTTCATTCTCTCTTCCCATGACAATCTTTTGCCTTCATTCGACCCAATTTTTTGAACATTCACCTTCCTTCATTTTGGTCATTTGTTTGGATGGAGTCATCAGTCCCAAATTTTCCAAATCTTCTAACGCTCTTTGTGTTAGCTCTGGTACTGCTGGAGTTGCCCTCTTTTCCACCAAAACACTTTTCAATCCATCCAGATCTCCATTTTTGTCGGCCTCTTTCTCTCCTCTAATCCTTTGCTCGTTCACTTTCAATCGAGCAATAATCTTCTTTGCTAACTTCTTTCCTCAAGATTTACCCATGGCAGTGAAGTATGAGCTCACCCAATCTAGAAGACAAGAAAATTTGATGAAGAACACATAGTTGCAGTGTAATCGCACCTAGAGAGAACCGTGGCCTTCAGAATTTTTATTGTTCATCATAAAGTTATTCTTAAATGACAAAATTTATAATTTATTAAAAAATATCATGCAATGCACAATTGGACTCCCGCTAGTATGATAAAAATAGATGTTAACATGATTCTAATGATAACGCGCATGATAACATATTCTCTTATGAGAAAGTCTCAGGAAAGACGGTATTTCCATAAGTTTATCGATAGTCCATAGTAGTTTTTTCCTTAAATGTTGTTATTTTTTATAATATTTAAATATTGTATTTTAAAAGTTAAAACAAACAATATTGTGTATTTAAATGTTAAAATATACAAATATATGATATAATTTTTTTTTTATAAATTTAGTATGTAATTTAACAAATGCAATTTATAAGGCAAAAAATAAGCGGTCTCTCCATAAACTTATGGACAAGCTGCTTATCATAAGATCCACTTTTATCTTATATATCATTTGAAATTTAGAGTTTTTTAATTAACAAATTTGAGTATTCAGTGCAAATTTGACTATTTGCTCCGAGCTCCCATTGTGGGGATTTTTGAGCTCTATCCGAGCCTCCCAATGTACATGCTCTAAGCAGGGATTAGACCATATACAATGCTAAACCCGCTCAGAACCCGCACTTAAGGTTTTAGTACATTAAAGAATCAATCTCTCTCTTCTACCTCAACAATTGAGCCCACAACTAAATCACTCCATTTTTTTCTCCACAATGATTCAGACCACTCCATTGACCTCACTTGATTCTCTCCATCCTACTCATTATTTTTACCTTTAATAATTAATTTAAATGCATCAGTTTACCGAAAATAAATTAAAATGTGAAATTTAATAATGCACTGTAATTTTATAATTTTTGTTCGTTTCCTAATTTTACATTTTAATTTTTTTATTATTGTTTTAAAATTATTTTTATGCAGTTTGTTTTTTATTTTATTCTCGTTTCATATTTTTTAATATCTTTTAAATTTTGTACTTTTTATTACCGTTATATGTTTTTTTAAAATCTTGATTATAATACAATTTTATTAATAATTTTATTAAATTATTAATTCTATAAAAAATTATTAATACAAAATGATATAAGAAAAAATACATTTACACTGTAGAATTATTTTGAATAGACAAATTAAAAATAATATTTAAATGCAAACTTATTGAGCTACTATGACCAATTATTACAAATAAAAATTAAAATATTGATCTAGTCTGACCAATTATTTACTAACCCGGAAGAAATTACAAATAACAACTACTACTATATTCAACATGTGAAACAGAAACTAATGTTGACCATGCTCATGTTGGTAAAGATGTTCTGTAAAGTCATTTTTCAGTTGGTCATATATAACTCTGTTGCGTACTTCCCTCCAAATGCCTCTGAAATGGGCAAGACTAGCATGTTGTTGTGCATTGCAATTGAAAAGAGAGTCCTCGACTTGGTCGTAATCACCCGGTTCCACATCAAACTCATACATATCTCGTTCATTTTTAACTATCATGTTGTGTAATATGATACAAGCAATCATAATATCACCCAATGTGTCGAAATTCCAATATCGGCCCGGGTTTCGAATCACGGAGAACCGAGCTTGTAAAATACCAAATGCACTGATAAGAGGTCAAAATATCATTTATTATTATTTTCTTAGTTTAATATTTTGAGAAGGTCAACACTATACTCTTTTTCCCACTGGGTTTTTTAATGAGGTAGTGTCGTCATTTTAGTTTATTTTTATTATTAATGAAGCCATAAACTCGGCCATGTTGGCTTAGAAGAGTTTTGGTAATATTTTAATTAGTGTTTAGAAT
>JAULKM010101905.1:0-10007 GCA_032355605.1 Rubia tinctorum | reverse complement strand
TGGGTCATACCCATATTTTTTAATTACCCATTTTACCCAACCCGTATTTGACCCGTCCGCCCATTTGCCACCCGTATCCTAGAAAGTACCTAGGGGACAAAGGATGGTCCTGGTAAGGATCATGGTTCCTCCTCCTCTCACTAGTTTAGTCGATATACTGACTATCTAGGGTGCTTCCCTATATTTTGAGTTGCAATATTTTTAAAGATATTTTTGGACATTGTTGTAAAATTTCCATTTTCGGTTTCACCTAGAAATACTTGAAACTTTACTTAGTGGGCCCAACGTTCAAGCTTCGCATATGAAGGAGTAATCAAGGGTAAAGAGTCGTCGATAGGCCAAAGCCATTGACATTTTGGTGTATGAATAGCCATAAGGAGTAATAAAAATCAACAGTAAACATGTATATGAATATGAAAATCAATTTTACTAAAATACGGTAATCCGTTGGGATTCAGATTACAAAAAGAATGGAGTACTTTGGATTTATAGCAACATGTTAGTGGGGGTGCGTTACTCATAGATCTAAAAGTACAATTCATTACCTATAGCTATTTCAAGGTAAGCTACTCTCTGACTAGACAAAAACAAAAAAATACAAGAAACTAGGAGGAAGCAAGAGATAATGAAGAGGAATACCATTTGATGATGCTTTCCACCTGATTATGGTCAATCATACTTCCGAAGGTTGACAACGTTCCATCTTCTGGGAATACGTTTCCCCTCCATGGTTTCCAGCACATAACTGCCTCCTGGGTAAGCTTATATGATCTTGTAGGGTCATTCCCAGTTTACAACAAGCTTTTTATTGATCTCCTGTTGGTTCTTATCGTTTCTTCACATAATGAGGTCACGAGGAATGAAATTAACCTTCTAGACTATTCGATCATGATAGTGCTTTACCCTCTCATTCACTTTAGCTTCAAGGAGGGCTTTTTTCTCTCGCTTTTCGTCCAGTAGGTTGCGATCCATTCAAATGATTTCTTCGTTGATCGGCGCGTTCTGTTAGTCATCACCTAGGGGCTCCATGGCCCCTTAACTGTGCATAATGATCTCACCCAGAATTACTGTCTATGATCCATAGGCTATGCTATAAGGGATTTCTCCAGTAGTAGATGATTCGTTTATCCTATAGGACCAAAGAATGATAGGTATCTTTTTTATCCAGTTACCCTCAGCTCCATTAAGCCTCTCCCTTATGCCATTTACAATGGTTCGATTTGTAACTTCAACCTGGTCATTGGCTTAACGGTGTTAAATTGATATCAACTTTTGTTGGATATGGTATATTTTCGCACCAACCTTCGAAAGGATCATGAGTAAATTGTCTTCCATTGTCGCTAATGTTGGTTTTAGATATGCCTTACCTACAGTTGATGTTTTTCCAACAAAATGCGCTCACACTCTTGCCTTTCATGTTTATCAAAGCCTCTGCCTCAACCAACTTGGTGAAGTAATCAATGGCAACAATGACATATCTGAACAAGCTACAACTATTGGAAGGCACGCATGAGAGTTTTAATTAACATACTGGATGAACTGGCATGGCATTTTTTTGAAACAGAATGAATTCCACCAACCGAGGATGCAAATGCTAGATCAAAAGAGGGAGAATCAAGCATGAAGAAGCTCAAACTCAAAGCCAAGTCAACTTGGACTCCTAATGAATTGAAGGCATAATGGAAAATTCAAAAGTATTAAATGCTATCTTTAAGTCAGTGGATGAAAACCAATTCAAACTCATCTCAATATGTCATCAGGCTAAGAAAGCTTGGGATATTTCGTAAACAGTGCATGAAGGAACCACTCGAGTACATGAATCTAAACTACAAATGATGGCCACAAAATTCAAAGAATTGAAGATGGAAGAGGATGAGACTATTACTGTTTTAAATGGAAAGCTAAGAGACATCACCAGCATGGTATATCAACTTGGGAAGACCTTCAAGGAATCTAAAATTGGTGAAAAAGACCTTGAGATCTTTACCTAAAAGATTTTATATGAAAGTTGCAGCAATAGAAGAAGTAAGAGATGTGGCCACCATGACATTAAATGAACAAATGGGATCACTTCAAACATTTGAGATGAAACTGAAACAACCCAAAAAGAAGGCGCAAAAAGAATTGAATTTTAAAGTCTCATCATCAAAGATCGTTCATGAAGTTGACAATGATGATGGTAATGGAGAACTTGCATTTATCACTAAGAATCTCTCAAGAATGCTGAGGAAGGTTGTGAACAAAAAATCTCAAGAGATATCTGGTGGAAATAGACCACAAGCTCAAGAGTTTGGAAATAATCATGGAACATGAATGGAACGAATAAATAAGCAATTCCGAAGAAATCAAATTGGTGAAACAAAGAAGCAAGGAAGGATTCAATGCAGAGAATGCGAGGGATATGGACACATCCAGGCTGAGTGTGCTAATACTCAAAAGAACCAAGAAAGATCATATGTAACTTCATGGAGTTAAAATGAAGAAGAGGAGAAGGAAGAAGAGGAAGTCACTAGCAACTATGTAGCATTTGGATTCAAGATTCATAATCTGGAAAAAACTGTTGATGCATGTTCCAACTGGTGAAGATTGAGAAGTCTGTATGTTCAAACATAGAAAATTCAAGTGGTGATCATTCCTCAAGTGATGACGACGGTTTGGAGGTGAATGATGAAAATATCTACATCACATGTGATAATATGTATGAGATATGGCTCAAAGTCGTTAACACTAATAAAGTGTTGAAATCAGAGAAAAGTCAACTTACTGAAAAGAAGAAGGAACTAGTGGATCTAGTTGAAAGACTTAGAGTCAAGATTGAACAGTTAAAACTTAATATAAGTTTGACAAATAAGAGTTGAGATGGCTGAAGTTGCAATCATCAAGTTGAACACTGGAAAGGCAAAACTAGATGATACATTGACTATGGGTAAGAGCTTTGGAAACTATTAAGGAATAGGCTATGACAAGTTGGCAAGCAGCACTGTAGACTTAAAAACAGAGATACATGACATAGAGAAAAGTGATAAGGACACGACAACGTAAGCATGTTATCTGCTACTACTGCACCTATCAAGGACATATACATGACCAATGCTTCAAGTTACTCAAAGACATTATGAGTGAACGACAACTATCTGCATGTTCCAACATGAAAGATACTAAAGTATAAAATATGGTCAAAAGGGTATGGATCCCTAAGCATACAAATACTTGTCTTGCTGCTCACACTTGTCTTATTGCACACTCTGGAGACTCGTGGTACTTTGATAGCGGTTGCTTATGACATATGACTGGAACTCAAGAGTATCTAACACATATCAAATCATATGATGGTGGTTTTGTTACGTTTGGTGATGGAAAGAAGAGCCGAGTAGTTAGAAAGGGTGAATTGCAGATCGAATGATTTCTTATCTTCTCAAGTATCTCACTAGTTGAAGACCCGAAGGCCAATCCATTAAGTATCAGTCAATTGTGTGATGACAATATGAGTTTTATAAAGATAAATGCATAGTGGAACATGGTGAAGATAAAGTACTCTCTGGAATGCGGTCATCAGATAATTGTTACTTGTTGGAACAAGAAGTAAGATGTCTAAGCTATAAGCGGGATAAAGAAACCATGTGGCACAAAATGCCGAGACATATCAATTACAAAACTTTGGTGAAAATTGCAAACCTGAAATTGGTAAGAAGTATGCCTACTCTCACTAACAAAAAAGACATTTTTTTGGGACCATGTCAACAAGGTAAACAGATTCAATCCCCTCACTTTTTTATTCAGTATATTACCACCTCCAGGAATCTTGGATGATTTCATATGGATTTGAAGGGTCCAGTTAGTACACCTAGTGTGTGTGGCATGAAGTATATTTTTGTGTGCGTTGATGACTTCTTCAGATATACCTGGGTAGCATTCCTTAAAGACAAATCTAATATGGTGGATATCTTTAGAAGTTCAGTGATCAAATTGCAGATTGAGAAAGGGAGCCCAGTAGGAAAGATTGTCATGATTCGTAGTGATCATGGCAGAAATTCAAAAATTCTCAGTTTAGAGACTTCTGTGATGAGCTTGGCATTCAGCATGAATTTTCTTCACCAGTCACACCATAACATAATAGCATTGTTGAAAGGATAAATATGACTCTACAGGAAATGGCATGAGTCATGTTGGTTGAGAAAGATATTCATAAAAAATGGTGGGCAGAAGCCATCAATACACAACATGTTATGCTATAAACTAGGTTTATCTTTGTCCATTTACAAGCATGCCATCGTATGAAATCTGGAAGGGCGAGAAGCCAAATGTCTCATATTTCCATGTGTTTGGTAGCAAGTGCTACATTCTCAGAGATTGAGAACAACTGGCAAAGTTTGATAGCCGCAGTGATGTCGGGATGTTTTTTGGTTATTTTGTGAACAATCGTGCTTACAAGGTGTACAATCACCGTAAAAATACTCTTATGGAATTTATAAATGTCATTGTAGATGATTCTGTTTTGCAGCAGGTATCAGGGGAAGGAGAAAATGAACTAGTACCAAATTATGATCCAACACAGAACAGTCCACTTGGCCAACAAGACAATGTTGGAACATCACAGCAGTCAGAAGATCCTACTGAACTTGAAGAAGTGTATCATGTTGGAACATCCACTTCTATTCCCACATCTCATGTTCCAACACAGGTTCAACCTGAACCAAGTATTAAGAGAACTCGTACACTACCATGAGAAAACTACAGATAACTTGCTAGGTTACAGTGTTTCATCTCTCTGATTGAACTAAAAAATTACAAAGAAGCTCTGCTTGATGAGTATTGGATTGCTGCAATGCAAGAAGAACTTGGGAAATTTGAACGGAATGATTTATGGCATCTCACTTCTCGTCCCAAAGGAGTAAATGTTATAGGCACCAAGTGGATCTTCAAGAATAAGTCAGATGCTGATGGCCAGATTACTCGCAACAAAGCGAGGTTGGTTGCTCAAGGATACACTAATGATGAACGAGTTAACTTTGATGAGACATTCGGACCAGTTTCCAGCTTAGAATCTATTCGGATCTTACTTGCTATTGCTTGCACTATGAATTTTACACTGTATCAGTTAGACGTAAAAAGTTTTTTCCTAAATGGCGTGGTTAATGAAGAGGTGTATGCTAAAAATTTTTGAAGATCCTTACCATTCACAGCATGTGTATCGACTCAAGAAGGCATTGTACAGTCTTAAAAAGGCACCAAGGGCATGTTATGAGCGATTTACTAACTTTTTTATTAAGAAAGGTTATCATCGAGGGGAAGTAGATCACACTTTTGTGTTGAACAGATCATAAAAAATTTTGGTTGCTCAAATTTATATGGATGATATTGTATTTAGATGTACTTCACCATTTATGGTACCAGATTTCATCACCCTGATACAGGCTGTATTCGAGATGAGTATGGTTGGTGAACTCACCTACTTTCTAGGACTTTAAGTAAAGTGGGGAAAGAATGGATTGTTCATAAGCAGAATAAATATGCCTTGAATTTGATGAAGAGATTTGGTCTGAATAATTCTTGAGTTGTACGAAACCCAGTGGCAGGTATGGATAAATTGGTTAAGGACAAGACTATAAATTGTACATGAGTATGATTTGGAGTCTCTTGTATCTTACAGCTAATCAGCTAGATATATGTTTCAGTGTGGGATTATGTGAGATTTCAGGCTGATCCTAAGGAATCTCACCTGGCTACGGTGAAAAGGATAATTCACTATATTAGTGGGACTTCTGAATATGGAATCTGGTATTCTAAGAATCAAGACTATCATTTGATTGAAAATAGTGATTCTGATTGGGCTGGTAATGCAGATGATCCTAAAATCCCCACAGGTGGGTGTTTCTATATTGGTACAAATTTAGTTTTTTGATATAGTAAGAAACACAATTCAATTTCTTTATCATCCACTGAAGCTGAATATCTTGCTGCTAGAAGTTGTTGTGCACAATTATTATGGATGAAGCAAATGTTGATTGATTATGGAATTCAGGAAGGGCCTCTAAAGGTGTTATGTCATAACAAAAGTGCAATTCATATATATAAAAATCCAGTTCAACACTCTCGAAAAAAACATATTAATATAAGGCACCATTTTATTCGAGATCTGATTGAAAGAAAGGAAGTGGTTGTTTCCTATGTTCCAACATCAGAGCAGTTTCCAGATATTTTTACTAAACCATTGGACACTGCGACCTTTGAGTTTCTCAGACAACACTTAGGTGTGTGTCATTTTTGAGATACTCATTTATTAGCTTTTATTTAGTTGTAGAATTTTTGTTATATGTACATAACATTTCAGAAAAACACACACACACACACAAAAAGAAAGCAGAAAAGGAACAAAAATATGGAAGGTGTGTGCATGTTGGAATTTGGAAACTTTTTTTTTATTAGACAAAGGGTGATTTGACAGCTGGGAGATGAAAAAAGGTAATTATGACCTTGGAAAGAGAAAAGTTGGGGTCCAGTTATCGAGAAAGGAAAGTAAATATTTTTTAAATTTTTACCGTTCCATCTTTTTTCTCCATTCCTTATTCCTGCAACCTCTCTTCCGATATTCATGTCATACTCTTGAGATTGTGCTCAGATTGTTTTGTGATTTAACCCTACGGAGAAGAAGTTTAGAAGTCTCGGGACACTCTCAAAACTCAGTTTGTCAAAGTTAAGCCACCAAAATTGACATGGAGAAGAGCAGTGATTTCAAGAAATTATTCGGCTAGACTGAAAAGAAGCCGAATCTCATGGAGAGCTCAATGTTGGAACCGTTTGACAACATTCCAGAACCAGGAGTAGAGGTAGTTTCCTCAGTGTATCCAGGGAGTGCCTCCTTCTCATCCTCATTTAATTTTTTCAGAGAAAAGTCATTTACCTTTAATGGTCACTAGTTTAAATCTATCGATGATTGAATTGAGTGGTACCTGAAGTATGATAAGATGGTAGATTTAAGGCCTTATAAGTCCTTGTCAGGAAAGATTAATGGGTATGATTTTAGTCACTTGCTTAAAGGAATTATAGGGGATATTCAGTACAAGGAAGACTTGAATCCTATATTGACTGAGTTAGCCTACATTAAGCATGAGGGAGAAAAATGGTTGTGGGTCTATATAAGAGCTTCATGTAGGAGAAAGCTTAGACTAAGAAGGATGGAAGAATGGCCTGCTAGATTTATCACTATGAGATCTTCTGATTGCAAGGCCTTACAGATATTTGATCTAGAGGTTCCTAAGAAGCTTGAGATACTTAGGAATATTTTCCACCTATTTTTGAGATTTTTTTTCTTCAGATGATGAAGAGTTGAAAACCAAGGATGCTGGTGATGTTCCAACACATAATGAGGATGTAGGGGGAGACTCTGTAGAGATGGAGATTGATGGAAAAGCTGATGCTCAAATAAAAGAGGAAACTAAAGAATATTACGATTTAGAGGGTTGAACTTACCATGTTCCAACACCAGAGGAAAAACAAGCTGCTGAGATGCATGGAGAAGATGAAGAGATTAATGTCAAAACCCCTAAAATGGAGATAGGGGAATAAGAATTTGTGGCTGAAGAACCAGGCCTTGATGATGCTCCAACTTCAGGCCCAGAGAATTTTGATACTGGTGAAGAGATTGTAGTTGAAGATGTTCCAACTCAGGAACAAACTGAAGTTAAACCAGAAGATAGAACTGAGGTTCTAACACAGGAAGTGGAACCAGAAGAACTAGTCTATACCAGTGATAAAGTGCTAGATGAATTTATTCAATCTCGCACAAAGAGATCTAAGAGGAAAACATCTGCTCTTGAGGCCCCACAGCCTAAACAGAAGAAGAAAAAGGTCAAAGATGGTCATTGTTAGAGACCTTCCCCTTTTGTTAAGGAGGCACTAAACTTTGAAGTTTTTGATAAGGGCTGTCTGGAGACCTGCAAGGCTATTTATCACAAGAGAATTATGGGAGAAAGATCAGTTGACTTGACTGCATACAAAAACTGTGAGTTCACTGACTATCTGGAGTACCTTGGATTTAAAACTGCTGCTTTGGTTTACAAAGAGTACAATCGGGACATAGTGTAGGATTTCTACTCAAATCCGATGGGAGGAAACATGGATTCTGACTCAGTATGGTACAACTGGGTCTATATTCAAGGCAAAGTGGTCAGATTCTCTAGGAAGAAGATCAACAAGGTGTTTGGACTACCTACTCCAGAGTTTGAGACTGTGTATTTTGAGGATTTTGAGGTGATCTATGATCAGATCTGATCATAAATTGCAGAAGGATATCAGATTGAGTGGCCTACCCAAGGAAATGCTGCTGCATTTAATCTAAGTACCATGTACTTTTGCCCACTCCAGATAGACATTAGTTGTTGGATTCCTTCCTCTAACACCACTACTTTAACCCGGGGTATGGCTAAGTTTTGATATTGCATTAGCACTAAGAATCCTATGAATCTTGGTCTTCTTATCCAAGAAATCATGATTGAGCATGCTATTTCATCTCGAGCTAAGAACTCTCTGCCATATCCTTGTACTATCTCGGCTGTACTAAAGGAAGAAAAGGTGAAGGAAGAAGAGAGTTATGTTGTGGTGCCTATTATTCCTCTCAAGCCAAAAAAGAAGACTTTTTTTTGTAGAGGATAGTTAAAGATTTACCTTGGAAACCATCAGAGTTAGAAACTTCATCAGATGTTGGTCAGAAAGTCAAAGAGGTCAAGAAGTTAGTTGTTAAGGAAAAATGCAGCTCTACAAGTTCTGCTAGCAGCTTTGGAAGCAGAATTGGCTAGGTTGGATGCCGGAGATAATTCCTGAATATATGTTATTTTTTATTGATTTTATGATTTTTTTTGGTTGATTCAAACGTTGGCATGTATTATAGCCCCAAAGGGGAATACTTTTGGATTTATGATTTAAAATATATTTTTTGATTTCTTGTTGGTGTCTATGGAATTCTTGGATTTCTGTTATTTATTTGGGTTTATTGGACTGATGTTCCAACATGGTTTTCTGGATGATAGTAGTTCTACTTGTCTGTTTGATGTTCCAACATGGATGTTGATAAGGTTATTCTAATTTGGAGCTATGGAATTTAGGGGGAGTTTAATCTTTGAGCTTCCAACATCTAGAGTGAATTTATGCTGATCTTTCTATTTGCATAATTTTTTATTCGAAAGTCCAAAAGCTTGATGGGTCCACAAAATTAGAAAAGATGAGATTGTAAAATCCATATTTATTTAATTGGAAATTTGTGGAAATTATGCAAATATAAAATTATTGCATTGAAACATCAAAGAAGGAATTCTTGGAGATTTATGGAATTCGTGAAGAAATCCGATGACATATTTTGTCCATGGGTTTTAATTTTAGAATATATCAATTCCCATATTTATGATATTATATTGGTTTTATGGAAATCGGAATTGATTTGGTGAATATTCTTTTCTAAATTGATTTGGATGAAATATTCTAATTCATTAAAAAATGGATTATATTTGATAATTCCTATCTCCAATGGATTTGACTATATCAGAAGTTTATGTGGAGAAGGAATAATTTTTTTGCACAAGAATCGATGTGTTCGATGGGTTTTAATTAGAATACATTTTGACTGAGTTACTTACGAATTTAATTGAAGAAAATATGCATCCAGTTTTTCAATAGTCAGAGAAGTACTCAAGAGCTTTCTTTTTTGTTCCAACATGATCATAACCTTGTGATCAAGTTCAAAATCGCATGCCTTAATTTCCAGGGTGGAGGAGATCCAGCTTCGATGAGTTTCGAGGTCAGAGGGAGTCTGATCAAGGCGGATCAGTAGCAAGGGGAGCTTGCAAAATCCACACATTATAATTAGAGAAGATAAGTGTAGTTGTATAAGCCTAGATATATATATATATATACATAGATATAAAAGCAAGTGAAAATGGGGGTTTTGGTTGGTTGGATTCCTAAGTTATGAAAGTGAAAACAACAAAACTAGCAAAGTCAAGTAACTATGCTAA
>JAULKM010101904.1:0-10007 GCA_032355605.1 Rubia tinctorum | reverse complement strand
AGTTGTATGGTGTACTTTGTACTATATCTTTCTGATTAGTGGATTTATTCTGAATTGGGCCAGGCCCCGCAGACGTAGGTGGATTCACCGAACTGCGTAACCAAATTGTGTGTCTCGAGTTTATTTACTTTGGATACTTGGTTTGGTTAGACCACGTTGGAGCATAGGTTTGCTAGTTAACGTCTAAAACGGTAAAACCAGTTTTTCACAAGTCTTCTAGTAAATTGCTTACGGGAAGTAATATACAAGGGGTACTACGAGAGGCCACGTCTATTGCTAACACTTGGGGTGGAGGCAAAAAAGTGTTAGGCCGTTTTAGAGCTCGAACATGGGAATATGCCTTTCTTTTTGTTAATACTGGGATGTGGAGGCAAAAAAATGGAAAATATCAATAGCGAGCTATATAGCCTATTTTGATCTCAAATTCTCAATGTAAAATCATTACCTTCAAGCTACATTGTATTATGCTTTTTATTTATGGTTTGGGAGCCAAATAAATTCCCCCCACTTTTGTGAGTTCTAATGGAAAAATAAATGCAATGTGTAGTAATTATAAGTTTATTACTTGATTAATGCAAGCCAAAAATTTCATCTTGATTTCTTATAATTTGCAATTTAAACCATGGTGTTCCTATAACTTATAGAAAGACGGTGTTCTAAGAGAGGAACTCATTGTTTAATAAAATTACAAATCACATATTATTATGTAGTAAAATATTCCATTTCTACTTATTATTTAAAATAAATAAAATAAAGTCGTAAAAATAGACAAAGTTTTGGAAAGGCAGCCTTTTCGCGGGCATATGGAAAGACGGGGTTGAATTATAATTATAGAAAGGTAAAGGTTTTAATTACAATATGAAAATTTTATTATGTAAAGTGCAGTAGTTATAAGTTTACAACTCGAATAATGCGATACGAAAGTTTTCTCTTGAATTTTTCTAATTTGCAATTTAAGTCATGATCTTTTCATAAGTTATGAAAAAATTGTCTTCAATTGACGGACTTTACGAAAAATTGCAAATAAAATTTACAAAGTATTAAATATAACATTGAAAGTATCTGCAAATAAAATCTGGCAGTACTATATTTAATATATATATATAAAGATTTTTTTCTCAAAGTTATAATTTATTATAAATACTTATATATAATTAAAAGTTACTCGATCTATTATTCTATATGCTTAACATGGTAATTTTAGAAAAAATTTTAAGCAAATTACATTACGTGGAAAAAATTGATTGCAGTGAGATGGAAAAAAGAATAGGTAAATGAACCTTATTTAATTATTATAATGAAATGAAATTTAATAATATCAGAAATATAAAATAAAATGGAAAGTCTATCAAAATTAAAAATATATATTGTAAAATATAAGTACTACGAAAGAATTTCCCTAACAAAAGGAGATTGAAAATACAAAAAAAATGTCCATCCTCATAAATATAGTATGATTAATAACTCATTAATTAAAAAATATTGAGGTATTGGAAGAAAGATTTGCATTGGAAATCGGGGATTGACTCTATAAAATATTACATTTTTAATTAAAAATTTAAAGTTACGTGGAATTATGTGTGAATGCCATGTGACAAGAATTATATGTGAATGCTATGTTGCAAGAATTATGTGTGAAAACCATGTGGCCAGAATGGTCCTTTTTAATATACTAAATAATACCTGAGTCGATGCCCAAATTTATATTAATTCATAAATTACTAGCATCTACTCCCCGTCCCATAATTATTGGCTTATTTGTTTTTTCAAAGTTAAACTTGGTAAACTTTGACCCTAAACAAACATACATATAATAAATTTAGCATGAGAAATATTATTAGATTCATCTTAACATATATTTTCTAAATATCAACTTTTTATGCGAAATTGTTATACTTAGCCTAAGATATTGACAGTCAAACATGATCATTCAAAATTGTGATAAAGTAAATAGGTCAATAAAATTGGGATGGAGGGAGTATGTTTTTACTATAGTTGTAAGTATTGTTTTAGAACAATTAAGTTGGTTTTGAAAAAATATATTTATTCACATCAATATTATCTGATTTATCATGTAATTTATTCAAATATAGAACTACATAGTGAGGGCGAGGGTGATTGTATTAGGGTGCCTGAGATCTAGATGAATGGAAAAAAAATACATACAATTGTGACATAATTACAAAGATATAAATTTGGAATAGAAAACCGAACGAAGTGTAATGTAGTAGTTGATCATCATTGCATGAACATGAAATTATTTGAAAGATTCTTTTATGTCTTAGATTAAATACTTTTAAAATGGTGATATGTTATTAAAGAATATTTTAAAGAATAAATTGTGTGGAAAATGAGCGGTTAAAGGTCACTAGAAACAAAACAAGCACGTGTACGCACAAAAATGAAGCCTAATAAATATATAGATGTGCTTTATAGGATCTTATTGACTTGTTTGATTGGAAGAAGTGATATGATTTTTTTTATGTTGTTTATTTTTAAGGATATATTTGAAACCAATTAGATGAACGTCAAAATTTAGTTTCAATAATCTACCCAGGCAATGGTATCGACTATTTTCATTAATGTGAGATTGGCCTAGGGTTAGTATAAATTAAACAAGGTCAAGTGTGTCCGAAGATGCAACAATAATCACAGTATTAGCAATGACAACTTCAACATAACCAATGAATTCAACTTATAAAGGTAAAAAGTATACTCATGGAGATAACAAGATGACTACCACCATAAATGATAACATTCCACAACTTGATCAAACATT
This sequence comes from Rubia tinctorum, assembly GCA_032355605.1. Lineage (NCBI taxonomy): Eukaryota > Viridiplantae > Streptophyta > Magnoliopsida > Gentianales > Rubiaceae > Rubia > Rubia tinctorum. Next base: position 7,228 of record JAULKM010101904.1, on the reverse strand, counting down.
CAAGGGTTATGTTTTGGATCCTCTAATTGGCATGGCTAGACCGATGAAAAGGTTAATAATGGAGCTTAGAGACGCGTCATTAAATGCTTTGATTGATCAATTTCATGATGAACAACTCAAGACCAAATCGGTTAGGGATTGGATTAATTATTTAAGCTTGTCGATTAACTGAAGAAGTCATGAAGAACACTATACTCTTTTATCCCACTAGATTTTTAACGAGGCAGTGTGATCTTTGTAAAATGTTGTAAAATTATTTCAGTTTGGGTTATTTCGATTGTAAGCTCGGCCATGTGGGATTGAGAGAGCTGAATTTTGGATTCACAATCCATTGAGGTTTATAATATTCAGTTTTATTCTGATTAGACTTAGATTTTGTAAGATTAGATAAGGTAATATTCTTCAAGATAGCTTGGAGAAGAATTCAATTATATCTCCATTTATTTTAGGTATTTTAGTTAGATATGGTTTTAGCTTATTAAAGCTGCCATAAGTCAATTCAGTTTCCAGTTGCGTTTAGGGTATTATGGCTGAGACTCTCCCTACAAATAGAGGGGCTTTTCCACAAAAATTGACACCTTTTATCAATCATATATTCAGAATTTTTGAGTTATACTCATTGCTTACGAGCGAATTCATTGTTTCTTAATCCAGCGGGTTAATTAAGTATCAATACCTTCAATTTGTTAACTAATCCCGCAGGCTAGTTAGCTTCACTTATCTCGAGAATTGAGCTATCCTGAGGGTTTGTTGATCAATTTTTGTGCAGCTATATTAGGGTTTGCGAAATCCCTCGTTTAGTCAAAGATCTAAAATTTTGCAATCCAGAGTATTCACCAGGAGATTCATATCAGTTGGTATTAGAGCAAAGCAAAAGAACCCGCGATTGAGAATCATCAGGGGTTTTGAGTTCTTGCATTATTTTATTGTAAATTTTTTTCCATCGATCTATAAACTACTTCGTGTTATATTTTTGTTGTGTTTATTTGATTTTCTTAGCAGGAGGATTGAATCTGGAGTCGAAGGATGTCGAAGGTTCCGGGAGTTACAATACTTAGGTATTACTATCCGCCATCACCTTCTTAATTGAGTCAGGAGGATGTTGAAGGGTCTGAGCGTTAACAAGTATTATCCGCCTTCACCTCCTGGTTAGTTTCGTAGTTTTTATGTAGCTTATACAGTTTATGCACTTGTGATAATTTTCATCAACTCTTTTGAAGAATTATTGTAGTCTCATAATCTTATTTGTTTCTTTATTGTTCTTTGATTCCGTGATCTTGAATTGTTCCTGATTTCTTGATCCACCTTATTAAAAAATAAATAAAAATAGTGTCTTCTGTAGTTTTCCATGTATATAGTATCATATTCTTGATCCTTATGATCTTGAATATCTCGAAGTTCATTTGAATCAAAAGAAAGTTGTCGTATATTTCTTATTCCAAGTTTTACATAGGCAAATTTTGTTCCAAAAACTTTTCAAAAATCAAAAGCAAGGGAATAGGATTTTGAGAATTTGATATCAGAATTTAGGATTACAGATCAGAAATTTGGGGCTATTTTGCAATTTTTGAAAAGTTTGGGTGTTGTTTTGCAATTTTTGAAAACAATTGGAAATCGTAGAAGGTCAAAATTATTTGGGGAATAAGATTTTGATTGTGAGTGTTATATAGAGTGGAAAATTCAGAGTTGGAATTGAGAAAGAAAGAAAATAAAAAGGAAATCTTATTTGAACAAGAAAAGAAACAAAATCCTAATCGGAAAAGGAAAAGGAAAAGGTAGTTAAATCCAATTGAGAGTGGGAGAATTGATCTGAAAATTTATCTCGGGCAGCAAGTAATTACTTAAATTTCATTTCAAGGAAGGATTTGAAGTTGAATTCGAAAAATTTTCTTGGGCAGCAAGTAATTACTTAAAATTTCGTTTCAAGGATGGATTTGGAGTTGAATTCCTAATCCCATTTGATTTTAGAAATGTTTCTTAAATTCTCGGAACTTATTGGAAACCTATATGAAACATTCTTGTTTTGATCATAACTTCTTCATTACAACTCCGATTTGTGCAATTAAAATTGCGTTTGGTTCCTAATTGTTTGTGGAATTTGTAATTATTGATCGTAGATCCCAATTTTGAGTTTATATATTTTTAAATAAGTTCTGTAGTACTTGTATCCTGTCTTGCTTTGAATATGTGGTGAATTGATCAATTGCCCTTGCATTAGCCTCTGTCTTGTGAGTTATGAGTGATATAAACTTGGTGAGTGACCTTACCAAACAAAGTGAGGGGGGATGATTTTTATTACTAACAGTTTATTTTGTTAGCAGTTTAGCGGAGATGGCGGACGAGAATCCATTCGTCCAACCTTTTGTTGGCAATCCCAACAATTTACCATTTACGAATGCGTCCAAAATCAGTAGGCATGGTGAGCAACCACGAGATGATGCTCAGGATAGTTGGTAGCAACATCAATTCAAATTGAATGAACCTGTTGATCCATATCAGTTTGCTGTCACTATGAATGCACTTATGAGTGAGGTGCTGAGATTGGCGAGAAAATTTGACACCATGGAACCTCCTGCACCATGAGAGGTGATTCACAAGGATATTTTTGCAAATTCCAAGATTATGGTAGTTCTGATGAAGATTTAAATAAATCATAATGGCGATCACACTGAGGGTCATCCAGAAGGCATCGTGACAATCGACATCATGATTCCCGAAGAAGAATGATGGCCAGTTTGAGTTTCAGGTTAATTTTAGACTCTGCACGAGACATCAAGGGTTTAAAGTATGATATTCCTCAATTTGATGGTCAACCCAATCCGGTGAAGCATCTTGATTGTGAGCAACAGATTGAGAATCTGTTTGATCTCAACAACTATCAGGAAAAAGAAAAAGTTAAGGTGGCACAGTATTCTTTCACTCACCATGCGGCTGATTGGTGGAAAATATTGATAGAAAAGAGATAACTTGCCAGAAAGAGACCTATATCGAGTTGGGAGATATTGAGATCCGAGCTTCACCAATATCATATTCCGCCTACATATCTGATGGAACAACATTAAAATTTGGCCAACATGAAGCAAGGAAATTGCATAGTTGATGAATACCGGCAAGATCTTTAGTGGACCATGAGAAGGGTCGCAATGAAGGCTTGCGTGAGAACCTTCAAACACCAGTCAAGCTTAATCATCACATATCCATGGATGATTTATTGATGAAATCAAGGTTGGTTGAGAGTACACTATGACCGAAGAAACCTCAGTTCAGATTTCCCAATCAACGATTAGGGTTTGACTCCGGAAACCCTAGTTCTGGCCGAGGAAAAGGGGCACCAATGGGCAGCAGATGGTCGGTTCAGTCATATTCAAATCTGACTTATAAATCCACTGATAGGAGGACAACACCATAGTTTCAAAACAACAGTCTTCAAGGAGTTCAGGTAAGTCCCCTATCTCTTCCTCAAATTCGGTTTCGGCTAACAATCCTACTTGTTTTCATTGTAAAGAGAGGAGATATGTTTGTAGTAACTGTCCCCATGCTTGAGTGTTAGCCACCTTTGAGGAATGAGATGAGGAATGATAATATTCACGCTTTATATGAAAGCGTGGAAGAACAAGTGGATGAAGAGATCATCATAAATGATCATGGCGAACAAGGTCCGGAAACACAAGGTAATTATGCGACAATGAGAGCTTTAAATTCTCAAATGGATGAAACTCAGGTATAAAGAATTAATATTTTCCATATTCGTTGCCTTGTGAAAGATAAGAATTATTTACTAAATATTGATGGAGGATCTTGTGCTAATATTGTTTCCAATCTTCTTGTTAAATCATTGTCTTTACCTGTTACTACTCATCCATAACCTTATAAACTTATTTGGTTAAATGGTAGTGGTGATATTAGGTTTAATAAACAATGCATGATTAACTTTAAGATCGGAAAATATCATGATTTTATCTTATGTGATGTTATACCTATGGAAGCTAGTCATATTTTGTTAGGACAATTGTGGCAGTTTGATTGTAAATCTATGCATGATGGTTACACTAATGAAATCACTATGATTAAGGATAGAACTAGGTATACATTAACTCCATTGTCACCGGTGGATGTTATTGAGGCTCACAGACGCATGAAAATCGAGAAAGAAAAGTTTGCGACTGAGCAAGAGGAGGCAGACCAAAACCTAGTAAGGATTTGAAGGAGCACGACCCAAAGAACAAAAATGGAGGAAAAAACTCTAAATATTTCGTCCAAAAGCTAGGGTTGGCCGATCCAGGTAAGTAAGGTAAGTCGGTGAATGATTCTGAAAAGTAGCAAAAAGTTTTATCTTACATCTTAGTCCCTTACAATCAGTTTATATGATGAAACGTGAATTGCCCATAGAATCTAGGAAATCATTTTATGCATCTATTAGGGACTTGAATCGTTATTTTTCTAATCATTCTCATGTCTTAATCTTACTTTTTAAAGAGAGTTATATCGACAAACAGGATATACATGTACATATTCCTCCACGGTTTGCTGAGATGTTGCCGGAATTTGAGATTGTCTTTCCAAAATTATTGCCACATGGATTAGCACCATTGCAAGGCATCGAGCATTAGATTGACTTGATTCCAGGTTCGGTTATACCTAATCGACCAGCTTACAAAGCAAACCCCAAGGAGACAAAGGAACTACAACGACAAGTCGAGAATTTACTTGAAACAGGTTATGTGCGCGAATCTTTAAGTCCTTGTACTGTACCTGTCATTTTATTTCCTAAAAAACATAAAACTTAGCAAATGTGTGTTGATTTTCGTTCTATTAACAAGATAACCTTTAAATATCGCCATCCTATCCCCAGGTTAAATTATATGCTTGAAGATTTGCATGAATCTGTGATATATACTAAGATTGATTTGACTCACGGTTATCATCAGATTCAAATTAAGGAAGGGGAAGAATGGAAAACTGCATTAAAAACTAAGTTTGAGTCAATGAATGAGTTAATATGCCTTTTGGATTAACTAATGCACCTAATACTTTTATGCGGTTGATGAATCATGTTTTGAGAAAGTTTATTGGTCGATTTTTTGTATTTTATTTTGATGATATCTTGATCTATTATAAATCAATTGATGATCATATTAAGCATGTTAAAATGATTCTTGTTGCACTTTGTGAGTCTCGTTTGTATGCGAAAATCAAGAAGTGCACTTTTTGCTCTTCCAAAGTGGTGTTTCTCGGTTTTGAGGTCTCTAAGGAGGGCATACAAGTCGACGAAACCAAAATTGAGGCCATTTAAACTTTTTTGAGACCTACCAATGCCAACCAGGTGCGTTCTCTTCATGGTTTAGTAGTTTTTATAGAAGGGTTTGCGTGATGTTTCATCTATTGCTGCACCTTTAAATAAACTAGTTAAAAAAGATGTGAAATTTGTTTGGGGTGATTATCAAGAGAATGAATTTAATGAATTGAAAGTACGATTATGTAATGCTCTTGTTCTTGCTTTACCTTATTTTAATAGTACTTTTGAAATTCATTGTGATGCTTTTGGTGTTGGTATTGGTGCTGTGTTTATGCAAGAGAATTGACCTATAGCACGCTTCCCAATTCTTCAAATTTTTCTGAATTAGGGCACGCAGAAGAGCCCCTAATTTATGATTGGTGACCTCTGTTTTTCAATCAGTTTGCGGATAACTTTTCAAAGAAAATAGCAATTTCGTCCCTAACTTACGCCACAATGTTTTCCAAAAGTAGGATAAAAAATTGGCATCTCTGTCTGATACTATGGGCACATCGATGTCATGTAATCAGACCACTTCTTTCATAAATAAATCTGTGACATGTTTTGCGCCACCTGTCTTCTTACAAGGAATAAAATGTGCCATCTTTGAAAATCGATCAACAACCACAAAGATAGAATCATTACTTGATTGGGATCATGGTAATCCGAGAACAAAATCCATTGAAATATCAACCCAAGGATGTGTAGGAATAGTTAAATGAGCATGTAAACCGTGAGGTTTATTCTTAGACTTCACATTCAAGCATTCTATATAATTCCTACAAATCCTATCAACAAAAAGTTGAATTTTTGGTCAAAAGAAGTGTTCTCACAACAAATTATAAGTTTTCAATGCACCAAAATGTCCCAATAAACCGCCTGAATGAGCTTCTCTAACAAGTAATTCACGCATAGAACATTGAGGAATACATAGCCTATTGTCACAAAATAAAAACCCATCTAGTCGAAAAAATAATTCATACGCACCATGCTCACAAGCAGCATAAATAGAAGAAAAATTAGGATCAATAACATATAAATCCCGCACGATAGAACACCCTAAAAGGACACATTCCAATCATGAAAGTAAAACAAATCCACGACTCAAAACATCAGTAACAACATTTTCTTTACCCTTTTTGTATCGCAACACATAAGGAAAATATTCAATAAAACTAGACCATTTAGCATGACGCTTGTTCAAATTCATCATTTCAACGATTCATGATCACTATGAATAAAAAAAATTTTATACAATAAATAATGCTGCCAAGTCTCTAATGCACGCACAATTGCATATAATTCTTTATCATAAACAGGATAATTCAGAGCACGTCCTTTAGCTTTTCACTGTAGTAAGCCATAGGTCGATTATCTTGCATCAAAACAACACAATACCAACACCAGAAGCATCACAATGAATCTCAAAAGTACCATTAAAATCAGGTAAAGAAAGCACAAGAGCATTACATAATCGTACTTTCAATTCATTAAATTCATTTTCTTAAGCATCACTCCATTAACTAGTTCATTTAAAGGTGCAACAATAGATGAAAAATCATGCACAAACTTCTATAAAAACTAGCTAAACCATGAAAAGAATGTACCTGATTGGTATTGGTGGGTCTTGGCCAAGACTTAATGGTCTCTATTTTGGTTTCGTCAACTTTTATACGCTCCTTAGAGACCACAAAACCGAGAAACGCCACTTCCAAAGCATAAAAATACACTTCTCGATGTTTGCATACAAATTAGATTCACGGAGTGCAAGTAAAATGGATTTAACATGCTTAATATGCTCATTAGTCGACTTAGAATAGAACAAAATATCATCAAAGTAAACCACAACAAATTGACAAATAAACTTTGTCAAGACACATGATTCATCAACCGCATAAAAGTACTAGGTGCATTGGTTAATCCGAAAGGCATAACAATCCATTCATATAACCC
>JAULKM010101903.1:0-10007 GCA_032355605.1 Rubia tinctorum | reverse complement strand
TCATAACCAATGGCCAGTACAGAAGCTGTGAACATAGGGCCATCACTAACGCTAAAAGAGCAAGACTATCGGTTGCCACCTTCCATGATCCAGCAAGGACGAGAAAAATAACACCAGCTTTTGAGCCTCCTATGTATCGTCAAGTAACGTACGGCGATTACATGTCCTCATGGTACACAAAAGGTCCAGAAGGAAAAAGGAATCTTGATGTCCTCCTCCTTCAATAATGTCACATCAATTTCCTTGTGTTAAACATTTGAAAATGTTGGACTTGTTTTGAAAGAGAGTAAAAGTTCTTTGGTCGTAACCTTACGATGGTGAATTTTGTGTGCCTAAACTGGAAGTTTCAGAAAATATTTCTGCATAGCCTGGCAGAGTAAGTGAGCGCCCTGCTGCATCGTTTCTTGCAATTAAAGATGGGTGTCGGTGTAATGGAGTAACTAAACACTATCACCACAACTTAGAAAGATATGATCTAGCATTTTCCCATGAGAAAAACATTTTTAGCTGGGCTGCTTAATGCAAATCACAAGAAGAATATTCACATTTCTTACATCCGAAATTGGTTGTCCACTATAAATTGCATTTCTCCTATAGCTACTAGCTCGCGACTACTATTTAAACTTTCGAACCGTATATGATTCAAATGTTTATGCAGTTGACGAGGCACCCTTTTAACATAAATTTGGCCTAAATGAGAAAGTTTGAATCATATAAGTTTCAACTGATGTGGAACAAATCACAAGAGTTTTAGGTGATTATTTCTAACAAAAAAAAATGAAGAGAGAGTATAATTAGGAAGTTTATTATGACACACTAAAAAAATAGGAAACTTATTGGGGGACGGAGGTTGTAAGTAATAATTTAGCTAATATGTAATAATTGAATCTAAGTTGCAATTCCTCCAAAAAAATGTACAAATTGGAAAGCTGGTTCGACGAAGAAAGACAGCATTCGATCAATCACTGGTATCTTGAAATCGACTTTTTCATGATAGAACACGCCGGAACAACCTTCGATATTAGAGCAAAAATGTTTAACACAACAACCACCTCATTATCCTTATCTGCAGAAAATAACAACAAAGCGAATTGAAACTCTCAGTTTAAAGTAATTGTCAATTTGAAGGTGTTCACGAACAAGATGAAGAACATGGTGCAATGCAGGGTGGTAGTGGATCTCAGTCGTCAGCGTCTATTGCTGACGTCGTTTTTGTTTGTTTTGTTTATAAATTACATGGAACCCTCAATTTTTTGTTAATTATAAATTAAATCCCATTTTGCATTCAAGTCCATGAGCTGTCATATCCCTTCAAATGGTCACCTTTTAAGATTTTCTCATATATATTAATGATATCTGGTATATATGATGTGTTCAATCCTACTTAGCCAAAGTTACGTATGCGAAGCAATCACTTCGCTTAACAAGGCAGTTCGCCCAATCCAAGGAGAGTTAACATAGCAACACCATTAACCAGCAAACCGGGGGAGTCGTGGAATACTTCACTCGCTACGATGCCCCATAAACGGACCACGATCCAAAGATGAGAGCGTGATAATTGGATCATGATCACACCATTAAAGAGTTATAACTAAAGAGAAGAAACACCGACATAAGGTAAGTGAGAGCTACTACGGAAACACATATATGATAAAGCTATACTGATTTGAGCATCGAAGCTCCCTCACTATGACCAACCTAGGAACATTTTTAGGTACGAGTTCACAGTAAAACTCATAGTGAATGATGTGGAAGCTAATAAAAGACTAAATTACCAATCACCTTCTTTAAGAGGTGCAACCAATTATGGATACATTTATTTTTCATTTATGCCACATCAGTCACTATGTAATTTCACTCTAAATTTCACTCTCTTTATCATTACTTTTCAGGTACTGAGGGAGGTATGGACTTGCCTTAAGCTGATTTCGGGCACTATTGTATTCCGGGCACTACTACACCAGTGACGCTGTCTCTAGGGAACACATTTTAAATTTTGAGTTTTTTAGTTCCCGGGAAATGCCAGAGTCTATGACAAAACTTCCACCCATGTGACTGACACCTAAGAAGCATCGATAATTCTCATACTCAAGTTCGATCGAGTGAAGGATCACCATAACCCCGTTAATGGTTTGTAACGAATGTACGTTCACATAGTACAAAATATTTCTGCTGAGAACGACCCACGGTGAAGGTACGTACGCATGTTAAAAAACAAAATTGGTAAGGATAGGCACACAATGCTAAATAAAGTAGAAGAAAAAAATATATCACAGGCCCATACAGGCTACATGACCACAAGAATAAATAATGAACAAATTTAGTAAGCATGAGGATTGTTTTTCCCTAATTAAACGAAGCCATAGATAGTGAAAACAGCTAATTATAAGATATCCTTAGAATCATGTGGACAACTAATAGGATATGTTCCTGGAAATAACGTAACGGTGCTATATCAGTCAAAGGGTAGCAATTCATATTACTCGCTTCGAACCCCTAACTAGATTCACTCGACATAGTAGTATATTTCACATCGTCAACCTAAAAAAATTCTCTAACCAAAGGACATATAAACTACATCCAATGAAAACTTAGAAAAATAACACTATTACCCAAATTATTAAAAATGAAGCGAACATGACGTAGTTTGAATATAATGAAATAAACAACTCATAACATAATTTTACGAACATCGATAATACTTTATTAGATCATGATCTTATATAAGTACAAAAATTAAGGATTACAGTGAATTCCCCGCTAGAAAAAAAAACCATTTAGAAAATATTACAACCAACTGTATGCAAACCTAATTCATAAAACTATAATTACGCAATTCTCCAGTAGTCATTGCCAAGTAGGTCGTAACGGCCTCTTGAAAATGAAACCTTCTGGACATATTTCTCCACAACGATCTTGAAATCCCAAGGGATGAAGAAGCCCTTCAAGACCACCACACTTACTAAGCTAGATGGGTGCAAAGGCAAGAATGATCTCCCATTCTCCCACTACACAACCTCCATTCCCCACCCCACTGATCTGAAAGCCTTTGAAGGGCCATCATCCTCCCCATCAAGTTGAGCAGGCGTAATGGCAAACAATGGTCGGCCATTCTCCCACTACACCTACTCTACCCCATTACTCAGTCCAACAAACTCATGAAAGAACTTCTCCTTCAAAAGTCTTTCAACTAAGTAGCCCATCTTATTTTCCCATTTTAGCACAAAGATTTTGTATGGCTCCCTCACACTGGATCCTTTCAGTGCCCATGAGCCTCGCATACAAAGGAAAATAATCCCTTGCAGCCTTAACCTTAGACTCCAACCTTGCAAGTTGGACCACAGATACTTCAAAACCCCATAAGTAGCAACACATCATTGACATTCGAAATCATAAAACACATAAAAATATTAAGTGACTAAACTTACTAACATTAAGCACGAAGATTTCCAGGACATCCTATAAGGGGAGTAAACCAAACTTACAAAACCACCAACCAGAGTTATCCTTTCAACTCCCACATGCATGACGGTTAATCACGTACCAAGTGAACCTCCCAACCTCGATCTTGGATACCTCTGTTATACCTATCCCCATAAATAATAAATTCAGAAAACTCCAAGATATCACAAAACATGACCACCAAAGGAACCTTTCCAAATGAACATTTCATTAACCTACACATACTCATAACACACTCAGACCTCTAAAATTGACAAAATACGCAACCTATAACCCTAAAAAGCATATAGAAAACATAGAAATTTAAATTGACTAGAACATTAGGAAATGAGTTGCTTTTATAGGTGTACTAAGTTCCTCGGTAAAACAAATCACCATTAATAAATCCCTCAAAAAGGACACATCCTATCATGTTCTCAATAACCCGACCAACCACTTAATGAAGCCTTGGAAAATGGAACGTCAATATACTCTGCATTTTTCAAGGCTTAGAAACTGAATAATTTATGCCGACATGGATTACTTATCCACTTAAGGACTCACTACCAAGATATATGAAAAGTTGTTTACCTCGGGCCCCACAAACAACACACACATACAAATTTCCCTCCAAACAAGCACAACATATACGACTATCATAAAGTCAACTAAACATATACACTACAAACAATCTTTAAGAATTCTCCAAAAAAATCCCAAACTATATGGCCACAACAATAACACCAATAATCACAGACACACAGACACACACACACACACACAAACCGACCCTAGTATAGAAATTCCAAGCCTCAATCCTCATTTCTTAATTATTGTTATTTATATAGTCAATCCAACTTAAGGCCACTCATATACCTAGCACCGACTCTTGATATCAAGGAATTCATAGAGTTCACCACACTCACCAAAAACACATTCACACACACAATTTTGATGCGTGGAAACAATACTTCACTCATGCGACACAAGTAGGTGAATCACCTACTGCTTCACAAGAATTAGGAAACGAATCAACATTGCAATATAATTAGGAAAATCATCTATCACTTTACTTATGAAGGAAAAATCACCTATCAAGCGCCACACATGGAAGATGATCCTACGGCTTTGCATTACATCCCTAGAACTAAACCTACTGAATAGAAAAGACCCTGTCAATTAACAAATTTCTCCTTGTCAATATATACTTACATTGTTCTTGCATATAATGTTTATCAACTCTTGATTAAGTTTTCCAATCACAACATCCTACTCCACAAAACCTTTCTCATACTCTTTTAATTCAGTTGAGTTGGATTTCAACTTTGTCTTTCATTCAACTTTCATATCTCTAAACTTGAGCAAAAATTCCCTTATAAATTGCCCCACATTCGTTGCCCAATATTTAGGCTTAGATGGAATGTTAAGGGTCCGAAGATAGGTGTACAATTTCCAAATCAAGTGTACAGTCCTTCACAACTCCAAAGTCACCATTGAAAGAGGCATGCAACAAAGTGTCAAATTCAGCCGCATACCTAGCATGACCTTAGGCATCTCGATTCTCAAAGAAACTTCAATATTCAAATATCCATTCACAAACCCCTCAAATTCACTGTTACCTTTAATATTGGTAACTATAACCATCATAGATACCTTGTGACTAGCCTCACCATTAATCTCCGGTTCATCACAACCATATCTACTATATGCCAATGTTATGTGCTTCTCATCCGCACGAATCACCCCAACCATCATCTAATACTAGATCCTTGAGAATATCCTCGTTAACATTAACCGACAACATTGCTTCGCGCATAAAAAAGTTGGTACTCAGTACGAAATATTTCTGACAAACAACTCCAACAACCACTTATTGATAGGACAATAAGATAAACATTAGGAAAAAATAATAAGATATAAGGTCCCAAGAGTCACAATACGTATATGATAGGATAGAACCCAAACAAATATAATCTCATTACAATATTATTGTTTTAGTACTTATACACCAATAATAGTTAGGCAAGAACTAAACCAAAGTGATTGTTCCCGAAATCAACTATCGGGAGTCCAGTCTTTTCGAGTACTTGTAAAAGTCCCCGGGGTGGTTCCCATAGAGGAATTTTTGTTGGTCAAGTTAGTGTTGTCTTTTCTTATGTAATTTGGGAGTAAAAAGTCCACCTTCCCCCTCCCCCGTCTAGCATTCTATGTTCTTATTTATAGAGTCTTGATTGTGTGACCGTGACCCACGTACTATTCTCCTATCTCCTAGATCGTGGCCTAGTGGGGGAATATTATGGTGAATCGTTTCTTTACACTATATCTGGGATTGGTTGCATTCGGCGAACTGGCGTGGTTGACCTACGTGTGTTTTAGCATACCGATCTATCTGTGCGAAGCGGCTGCTTTATGGCTTGCTTTTGACTAATTGGGATTGGATGGGCCGTACATATACTAGTATTAATTGTAGAATCAGAGCACTCCAAGTATGTAACTTCTTCACGAAGCACTTTAGGTCTCTAAGCAGAAATGCCTGAACTCCAAGTCTGTAACATCTTCAAATTAGAGCACTCAAAATCTCTAAGCGAAGATCTAGGTCTATAACTTCTTTTCAAATCAATTGTAGAATCAGAGTGCTCATCCTTGAAGTTGGAAAATCCTTGTCAACGTCTCTTCTAAGTGTTTCTCAGGTCCATAATGATATCTTACTGACCTACGCAGGTGCCACCTCGATTCCGGGCTTACACCACCGACGCATCACCATCGATTCATACAAAAAAAAGTTGTTTCATATATCTTGAGGAGAGCCGCCGATCAGAATCTCGCAGAGAAGGACGTCATCAATGTCAAAATCATGGTGGTTGTGGTGCATAAGGAGGAAAAAACGGTAGTTGTGGTGCTAAAGAGAGGAGGCAGCGGGGGCGGTTGTGGGAGTGGGAGAATTAGGTTTGTAGGAAAGAGGAGAAAATAATGGGTTTTAAAGTCTTTTATGTTTTAATGCAAAAAATGTCCTTATAGTTTGGCGAGTTTTTAATAATTACCTTGAAATTAAAATAACTATAAATAGACCACAAAAACTATATAAAGGAATTTTCATCAAGGGTTTGGTCTAACGGAGTCAGTCTAACATGAGAAATTCTCATAAATATCGGTCAAATATGTCACACTACTAGCATATATAAATTTCACACGTGTCTATGATATACACGTAAGGCTAACATTGGAGATACTCTTAAATTTTAGAATTTTTGGGAAAATACGAAGCGAATTAATCCCTCCCATCCTTTTATAATGACTCTCATTCTATCTTAGGATGGCTCCTTCCCATTTTGGTAATTTTTTATTGTTTCATCCATCCAATTTACTTTTGAGGAGGTCTCCTGACAGGTGATCTGCCCTTAAGTTATGAACATTCTATTATATTTTTCACTTACACACTGTGATATAAACCTCCCCTAACCATATGACGTCCAAAGTAAAGGTAATATAGCGAACCCAAAGATAGTTCACTAAATAGAAGAGAGAACCTCGCTAAGCCCATATCTAGAATAGCACCTCGCCTTTGGCAAACCGCTCTAAGCGAACCTAGAAAAAAAATATGAATCTTACCCATGATCATCCAAAAAAGAACACAACTGAGAAACACATGGACCACGGTCAGCAAGAATCACGGTGACCACCAGCTATAAATAGATGATCTGAATGATAAGACAGGTAAAGCCATTTCCCCATATGCTATTCATTCACTGATCATACGCTAATTTTGGTATCAGAAGAAGATCTCGGGGACTCCGTTGAACCTTGTTATGTAGGTTTCATGAAGCTAGAACGGAACATTGCGCTAATTCTAGATATTATGATGGTCTGGAAGGAATCCCCCGCATCAGTGGTGCTGTATGTGGGGATCAAGTTTTTATTTCTAAGCCTTCATGGTTGATGAGACGTCAAATGCATGTATTTTCCGAAGCATTTAACATCTCTTTTGTTATCTTTTTGTTGAAAGATTGCTAGATTTAGGTAGGTTTACATCATAAGAGGTTTAGATAACCATTTTCGGTTTTCATATCTAAACCTTCATTTTATAACCTAATTTTAGTCTAATGGATTTTTGGTCTTTACGAGCATCTAGATTCCTTTTTGTGAGCTTAATTTGTAGATTGCTCATAACCACTTTGGAGTATTTTAGTGAAGGTTATTCGCAAGGATGGTAGAAAATTGAAGGTCACGGGTCAAAATGTGGTAGAAGATAAAAGGGTCGAAGAAGGGAGACAAAGAAGCGGATGAATTGTGATTCAAAATTTTAAATCGATTTTTGGGAATGATCCGAGAAGAAACAGCCTTTGAGGGTGGTACCATTGGATTCGCCTTCTCGATCACTATAAAATTAACTACAAGAACTCCGAAAACGGATCAGCAGTTCACCTGTGGCGATAGAAACAAGAAGAGGGCATCAGTTCCTCTGCGGACCGCAAGACATCTTTGTAGCCCGCAGCGAAGAAAAATAAAAGATGCGGATTCCAGTGCATGAACTGTGGGCCGCAAGACCCTGCTGCAGCCCGCAGTGGTCAAGATGGGCTGAACCCATTTTTAACCCTTTTTTCCTCACTTTTCTTCCACCCGATTTTCCCCTCTCCAAAACCCTAGTTTTCATTTATTCCTTCATCATTTCTCCTTTGTTTACCATGGATTCTTTAGATTTGTTATGGGTTTAGCTAATCTAGGCTAAATACACTCTTGGGAGCAATTGGTAAGCATTTTTAGTATGAACTTGTGAGATTGATTTATCCTATTTTGTGCTTTGATTAACAAGTATATTTTTGTGCTTTTCTTGTGTAGTTAATGCTTGATTTAGACTAGGATGATCAACTAGTTGATGATTGTGAGTTAATTATTTGCTAGATTTTTGGTCAAACCCAGGATAATTTGACTTTTTGTCGATGTGATTATCTTTAATTGATGTTAGGTTATAATTGGGTGTGAAAACTAATTATGATTATTGATTGATGAAATTTCTTAGATTTTAGATGAATTTGAATGGTTTTGATTAATTATCAATGTGTCTCACTAATAACGATTAACATGAAGGTTGATCCTCGTAGTCGTTATTAGTAGATATATTTGTGCTATCCCGGTATTTCTTGCTTGTAGGATATTGTGTTAGTTGTATTGGTTCTCCATGTGTATTGCTATTCTAGGGGAAGTCTATGACGCCGATCGTCTAGGGTGACCCGAGGGTAAGGGTTATTGTGTGGCGCCGATCGCCCACTCTAACTATAACCGAGGAGAGGTGAGAAATGTCTTCACCCGAAAGGTGTTGACAAGTTCTCCACAATATGTGGTTAATGCATAAAAATAGGATGATTAGTCAATGATCAAAGGATAACTAGAAATGTAAACCAATTGCGCCCAAAATTCGTTATCATCTTAATTACATCTTTCGTGCTAGTGTGATCGTAGTTATATTATTTTCTCTAATTGTTGGTTCATTTAGTTATTTAAATTAGTCGTAGTGTTTTCCAAAACCAAAACCCCCTTTTGGTTACCACACACGTAGAGTGACTTTTTCGTGGGCTTTTAAACTACGTTTAACACGCGATAAATCTCATTTTCCTTGTGGACGACCCCGACTTGCTACTATTTACTTTCTAGTATTTAGCCGCATTTAGGACTTATAAATACTATCTTTGAGAGGCACGACGACAACCTCCCAATGATTCTTGCATTGAAGATGTATTTTGGTATTGGAGATCTATCAGCATGACGTTGCTATCAACTTTTACCTATATAATGTTACATTGGAGATGCTCCAAGCCTATGTATATAGAAGGTCTAATTGACACCCCGTCATTCACGTCAAACTGACTCCTTAATTGACTCTTAAATTAGAGATCAAGTTAAATTTTAAACCCTTCAACCCTACATAACTATTAACTTTTTTCTAATGTAAGTCTTACAGTGGAGATGCCTGACAATTCACTAGTAAATAATTTATTTATGAGTTAAAGCATATAATAAATTTTTGAGACAAATTTTTTTTACAATAACTATAATTATGGACTAAGGGAGGAGTCCGTGTTAACAAGTAACGGATTAACGCGATGGAATTATTCTAAAAATGGGATCTAATCAAATCATCCAAAATACTCCCTCCATTTCCCTGGAAATGACACACTTACTATTAAAGGGTGTTTTTTTTTATTTTGGCACACTTTGTTAACATGCCCAAAAAGGAAGGGAACCAAATTATTATTACCCATTTTGTCCTTCAAAATTCAGATTTCCAGAATATTGAGAGGACACTAATCATCTAAAAATGAGCTTACATAGATGATGTGACCCAAATCAATTTTTTCAAGGTCTCCCTCCATTTTTTTGGCCCAAGCATTTAAGATCAACAATTGGGTCATTCAATTCAGAAGCTTTGCAAGGCCAATTTCAATTGTGCCCATCAACATGAAACCCTACCTCATGTCAAGCCTCCTAATAAATTAAAGAGAAAAGTGCAGATATAACCCTACATAATTGACGAAAGTGCAGATATAACCTTCATGTTTTCGAAAGTGCAA
>JAULKM010101902.1:0-10008 GCA_032355605.1 Rubia tinctorum | reverse complement strand
CAGATTGAATACATGCATGAGATCTTGAATATGGTTATTGATATTCCGCTAAATTAAATTTAATCAATTCCCAACAGGGGTTGTGTGTGAGGAACTGAGGTTGCTAGTTAATTTGCTTCCGAGATTGCATGGGGGAATCATGGCATCTCCAAATGTCGTAAGAATAACATTGACTGTTATATAATTAATTTGCTTTTTATTTTGTGACAACATAAACATTTGATGTCAGGAATTTCGTCACGCCCGAGATCACCCGACTCAAATTACAGATTTAGAAGGTGTGATTTTAAAACCATATCAGATGTCTACAAAACTCAAACACTAACATTCTAATCAACCCTCTCCCTCTATTTATAAGAGTTCAAGTGAGCTCTAGAATTTTCCAATTCATGTATCTAACTCTTGAGAATCTCAATTAATGAATTGTCCCTTAATCTGCCCATTTCTTGAATCCAAAACATTTTAACTCTCATTAATTAACCTTTTGAGATTGGAAGAGATACCCGATAATTCTCCTCTCGATTGAAAATTCCCAAAATCGAACAAGAGCCAAATTCCAACGAATGAATATTACAAATGCATATCAATTGTGACAGGCATACCAAATGCATGTTGGTCGTGACATATGTATTAGACAAGTACAGATGAACTGGAGAAGTGCCAAACAGACGTACAAAGGTACCCAAATACCACCAATTAGAATAAATCCAACCAAGAGAGAATTTATCACACAAAATAATTTTCACCAAGTTCAACTAGGAAAGTCCTTGTGAAGCAGATAACTGAACATATTACCAGATTTTAACAAGTTCAATTCGTAAAGAACTTGTCAAACAAAGCAACTCGTGAATTTCAAAAAGGCGACAGAAGTATACGTCTTCTCCAAACTCGCCAAAAAATACCCGAGCTCAATTTTTTTTCTTTATTATTTTCTTCATCTTGAAACAGAAGGTTAAACAACCACGGCTCTGATGCCACTTGTTGAGAAAATTAATCCCCTTACGCAGAATCAAGATAACAAAAACGAAAAGTAGGAAAACATAACATAGATATAAAGTGATTCACCAAACATGTTGGCTATCTCCATGAACGGAAAAAGATTAATCTTATTACCCAAATGTGTCAGATAGATTACAGATGTCAAAAATTACGTCACGCAGGACCACATGACCCATATTACATATTCAGATGGGTGATTTTCAAACCATAACAGATGTCTACAAAATTCACACACTCTAAACTCTTCCTCTATTTATATAAGAGGTCAAGTGAGCTTTAGAATTTTTCAATTCATGTATCTAACTCTTGGGAGTCCAAATTCATGAACCGTCCCTTGAACTACTCATTCAGAAATCCAAAACTTTTAACTCTCATTAATTAACATTTTGGGATTTACAGACATACCCAACGATTCCTCCCCCAACACCACATTTTCAAGAGATTTCATTTCTACTCTACATTTTCATACTATTTTCATATTTGAAAAGTATGGAAAAAATACTGATATTCGATGACATTGAAATCTTGTCGTAACCTCATTTGGCAGCTCTACGATAGGCCCAGTTTTACTACATTCTGCCATCTTTGGAAAATTGTTTAGGTGAAAGTCAAGAATTTGAAAGCACTCAAAACAGTTAGATGTGCAAGTTACACAATGACTTGAGAGAGAGAAAAATCAATAGATTTCTTTAATAATGCAATGCAGTCTAGGACTGGTTGCATATAACACAATAATTGGGGGATCGAATTTGGCAATTGAGTGAGGTGGGGAAATTTCTAATTGGTAGAGGTGATGTACGTTTATTTTATCTTAGGCGTTGCGGCCATGCCGATTCAACTTTAGGAGGAGAAGGATGGTTTGCATTTTTTTTTCAATTACTATTATTTCTTATTGGATAATTTATTTTGGGACATCATATGCTCAATTTTAGTGTTTCTTTTATAGTGACACAATAATTTTAGATTTAGAAAGTTCTATTCTCAATTGAATCTGTGTGATGGCTTTAGTTCTAATTATTGTGTAATAGAATGGACTCAATTACAAAATATTTTGACCTATTCGATCATTAATATTAAGGATTGGAGATTGGGTATTCAATAATGATTCCATTCTTATTTTAAAAAAAGTAGGGCTTAGTTTTAGAATGAAAATAAGTAGGACACGGAAGTACATAAAAAGGCATTGGGACGATTTTCAGTATCTAAGGTTCATGAGATTTTGTCCCCAAAGAGGGAGCCTTATATTTACAAGTTTGAAACCCTAATTGGGGTTATCCTTATGCCTCAAATTAAAATTTTAAATGTAACAGTAATTGATTTTAAAAAGGCCATCCGCCGACACCCCATGACAATGATACGTACATACCTTTTACCTTATGCCATTCGGTTTTAATACATAGAAGGCGGTTTTTTTAAATTTGGGTCCTTTTTATATAGAGCATTAGATTAGAAAGTCTCTGCCAACTAGTTTCTCCTACGACCTTTCAATCGGTAGAATATGGTTGGCTTCTAATCTTCTTTCCAAAGAGACTGGTTTAGAAGAAATGCAAGTCAAAAGTGGTTAGACAACATACTTTTGGCAAAGCTCTCTAATGTTAAAGAGTAGATTAGTAAACTATGGCTAGTTTGGACGTTTCAAGATAGACCGACATATCTTGAAAGTCCAAATTGGCTCGGGTTAGAGATCTCTGTGCTTATAAAATAGATATGTCAAATCTAATGTGTGCTACTATGAATGTTTGAGTTGGGACGTTGGCTTGAACTGAGACAACTATCCGGTGGGTTGAGGTCGAAACTGCTGGAGGTAATCATGGTACAGGTGGACCACTTCATTCTACGCAAAACCTTCCATTCAGCCAACAAGGCAATTAGAGTGTTGTGTTCGACTGATCAGGTGCAACTCGAGTTCCCCCTCCCCCTAATAAATGATGGTCTTTAAGTCTCTATACGACAGGTTTGCGTGGAACAAGTTTTGATACTCCATGTTGGTATGGAGTTCAAGTGGAGGCTCATCTCACTCACTTTGTGTTCCATGTGAGAATTCGTCCCACCTTGTAATAGATATGCTACTCTCATTTTAGTTATGGTGTTCTATGTTTATCAGTTGCTCAAATGTAATAGAAGGTAGACTAGCAGTAGCACTAGTTTATCACCAAAAGTAGATAGACTAATAATGATGATCGTGCATACTATTGACCTCAAATTGTGACCCATTTCTATATATTAATGAGAAGGAGCCCGACTATTTTTTTTATAAAAAAATCGGTTGTAATTACGTAAATTAATACTCATTTTGTAACTGCACAAAATCAAAGACTGAGTTAAATATTTTTTTAAAAAATTGATCACATATTTAAATAGGAGGGGGTTTCTTGACAGGTGGCATGTCCATGAGTTTATGAACATGCAATTTTATTTTTTCACTCGTATATTGCATTTGTTAAAATACATACTAAAATTTTAAAAATAAAATGTATTTTTGTATTATATATTCTAAAATTTCACATTTAAATACACATTATTACTTATATGTAACTTAGATATAAAAACAATATTATTGTATGAGATACTATTAGATTCATCTAAGATGTAGTCTCTAAATATTAATTGTTCATGTTTGTCGTTATTATGCGTAGTTACATATATTTACAGTCAAATATGTGTTGAAAATTGTGAAAAAGATTATGTGTAATCTGACCTAGGACAGAGGGAGTATTTTAATTGACTTTTTTTTTACAACTCTAACCCTAATTTTAGGCAGAAAGTGCCAATAAAACGCTGCAAACTAAGAAAGTGCAAAAAAAAACCCTAACTATATCGCGTCATTAGAGAGAAGAATGGGTGAAGAAATGGGGAAGTCACATAAAAAGAATTGGATTTTTTATATTAAACAGTGGAATCTTTCTCATTAAGATGACAACTGTGTCTCACACAAAGTAAGATGAGACTCTCACATGACTCACACGGAGTGGAGTGAGCCTCCCACGTGCTCTAAAAGCATGTTCCACACCAATATGATGCATTAGAGACTTAAAATACCACACTAATGCAAATCAAGGGGGGAGGGGGGATGAGGGGTTTAAACCCTAATTGCACCTGGTCGAGCCCATTGCTCTGGCCAATTGGGCAAACCCAAGTGGTTGAAGAATTGGAATTAGGTCCCTTAGGATTAGAATTGCATAAAATTGTCTGATTAAAGTTTAGACTATCTGACAGGAGAACATCTCTTTTGCTTATATGCCAATTAAAATTTATAATTAAAATAACAAATTTTAATGTGATTTGTACGGTTTCAAATGTGAAGTGTGGAGTAATATTTTCAGTCTTCAAACTAATTTAACTTATTTGTGCTCCCCGCCTCCAACCACACCCCCAAAACAAAACCAAAAAAATTACATCAACCCTACCGGAAAACAAAAATAATGGATCAGATAATAATTTATTGATCCTTTAAAAAAGATAATACTTTATTCAAAATGCTCCAATCATTACAGGTGTATACAACTACACTATAAGTAATGTCAATTAAAGTAGTACTCTCTCCGTTCCAACAGAACTGACCACTTTGCTTTTTCAAAATCAAATTTTATAAATTTTGACCGTAAATATATATTAATCTATATATAATAAAAATATCATGTGAGATATTGTTAGAATCATCTTAACATCTATTTTCTAAATATCAATTTTTATGAAGAATTGGTATATGTAGCTAGAGATATTGACGGTCAAACATGATTATTGAAAACCGTGAAAAAAATAAAGTGGTCAATTCTATTGGGTCGGAGGGAGTATTTTATAAAGGAACAGCTTTATTTTCAACGACTTATTCTTTGACAGGTGGATGCTAATAAGAATGGATTAGAGTTATATACTCCCTCCATACTAAACAAACATTTTTTACTGTTAATATATTTAACTATATATATATATTTATTAACAGTAAATGAAAAGTTAATATTTGAAATCTACTTATTACGACGAATCCAACAATATTACATATCATAATATTATTGTCTATATATTTATTCAAATACATGGTCAAAATTCGACAGTGTTGACTGTCAAATAGTAAAAGTGCAGCTAAGTCTGGGACAGAGAGTGTACGAGACCCATTCATATACTCCCCCGTCCCACTATAAATTACTTAATCATTTTTTTACGATTTTCAATGAGCATGTTTGACTGTAAATATTTTTAATTACCTATAATAATACCACATAAAAAATTAACATTTAGAAAATAGATATTAAGATGAATATAAAATTATCTCACATGATATTTTCTATATATATAAATTAATTTATATTTACGGTCAAAGTTTGCAAAGTTTGACTCCCAAAAAATAATCAAGCAATTTATAGTGGGACGAATGGAGTATTGTATTGCAAGAATAACGTATTTTCAATATTATAATGGTTGATATAATTATAAAATGGACAAAAATTATTTTAGCAAGAATATTATTCCCTCGTCCAATTTTAAACGTCAATTTAACTATTCATTTAATCAAAATTCCTTAATTTAGACCATAAAATTTAATTAGCGTATAGAATATAAATATTATTTAGTGATACAATATTAGATTCGTTATAACATGTATTTTTAAAATATCAACTTTTTAAAGGTTTTAATTATCTTTAATAAAAAATATTAATGATCAAACATTTTTTGAATCAACTGATGAAATTTAAAGTGTGTAGTTTGAAATAAAAAATAGGGAGTACTACTTGTACCACACACACGTAGTATTCTCTTGAGCCGAGTATTATATACTATTCATTATAATTTACCATTTTAAAGTATTAATATATTTATAAAGACAAAGTCTTATTTTAAATAGACTAATCGTTAAACATAGTCAATTATAATTGTTGTAATTAACGGAGTGATTTGATTATTTATTTATTTATTATAACGAGATTTCTAAAAAAATTTAAAAAATAAAAAGTATTGTAATGTAATAATTAAGGATGAAATGCATCCATACACTCCAATTATTGTGTTTGTGCATATATTATCATGTGTTTTTTTAAAGTGAACTTATAACAGAGGATTTGCACTGATTCAAAAACGCGTACCCCTGATGCCGTTTTTTTGTCGTTGCCTTGACTTTTCTGGCGTAGATCTAATTTAAAAGGACCAAAATACCCCTACGTAAAATTCCAAAACTTATCTATGAAGTGGGGTCCACTATGTATTACACGATTCTTCGTCATTACCACCATAATTGACGGTGCCACCGCCAGATGCGTGACCTGGTGCTCCTCCACTCTTTTTAGAAC
Organism: Rubia tinctorum; assembly: GCA_032355605.1. Taxonomy (NCBI): domain Eukaryota; kingdom Viridiplantae; phylum Streptophyta; class Magnoliopsida; order Gentianales; family Rubiaceae; genus Rubia; species Rubia tinctorum. The sequence goes on along the minus strand of JAULKM010101902.1, from coordinate 3,724 downwards.
TAATTCCAAATTTACCCTCCACATCAGCATCATCGTCCCTCCCGCCGCCACCTCTTTGATGGCGAGAAGGAATTCGTACACGTGGAAGATGGTTACAGTGCATAGCGTTACCGGCGGAGTTTTCCTCGCCGGCAAGAAGCGAGAACCTGGCGTAAAATCAATATGAAGTTTCGGTGAGTCAAATCCACTCCTTGGAAGTTTCCGGTGGTTTCGGAGGAGTTGAGAATCGCCCCTGTGTCGTCCTGCGAGATTCCAACGGGTTCAAAATCAAACTCCTCGCTCTGCATCGCCAGGGAATTGAACTCCGGCGAGTCTAAGAGGACCGTTCTGCAAGACGTTTGGAGCTTGTAGGCCACATCAGCATTTGCGAACGCGATCACCGCCTTGCTGAGCTAGAGCTGCCAGAGAATCTCTGCCGGAGAGCTAGCCGGATTAACAACATGGGGACGTCACCGGGATTAATGGAGAGGATGAACGCACAATCGCCATTGGAGAGCTCGAATTCATGCCGCAGAGAATACGCTAGTGATTTCACCCGGAGTTCGAGTTTGCTGTGGAGAATGCGACAGCCGGTGGCAGAATCTATCAGTGCCGCCGTGAAGGAGGGGCGGTGGAGAGAGAAGAAAATGTAGGAAGTGATGAAGAGCACGGCGGTGGGGTGGGATACAGGAGGATGACTAGCGGTCGGAGGCTGTGGAAGGTTTTAGTAATTTTTATTTCAGGGCCCGACCGCCTCAAAAAGGCCCAAAGTCATTTCGGTTAAATCCGATCAAGATAAAGGTTGACCAAATTTTCAATAGAAATCATGGGTATAGGTGTACTTTCGAATGGACATATTTGCACAAACACAGGAATTCAGGGATGTGAATGCACTTTTTTCTACAAATAATTATAATTTGACCTAAAACGTTATTCAAACGAGATTTTTTTATGTTTATCTAACTGTTAGTTAGCCTAACAAGATATTTTCTCATTTATAAAACTTGTACTCCCGCTGTTTTCTTATGTTTGACATGTAAGATTGTCACATTTTCTTTAATGACAAGGGTGAATTATATTCAACCAATCATTAAACTTTTTTTACTTTCTTAATTCAATCCGCTTTACACATTTCAACTTGCAAAAAAAGAAGAAGAGAAACACATAAACTTATGGTGCCAAACATAGTGAACCAGATGGTTAATAATAATTAAATGAGTATTTAGATATCGCAAAAAGAGTCTGTCTCTCGAAAGACCATCTTTCCATAAGTCCTGGAAAAACTAAGATTTAAATTGCAAATTAGTAGAAATGAAGATAAAGTGTTTGGATGACATTAATCGAGTCATAAACTTATAACTATTACATGATGCATAATAAATTTTTGAACATTTTAACTAAAACTTTTTAGTTTTTTCATTATTATAAATAAACCCCGTTTTTTCATAACATTATGGAAAGATGATATTTCTCAAGAATTTGGCCTGCAAACAATATATAAATTGATCAATAAAATAGAACGAGGGAGTAATTAAATTGTGCTTATGGTTATATCTATATTCATTAATTTTAAAAATGAAAATTAAGTTAGATAATCATGCAAAATCCAAAAGCCAATAGGAAACTTATGAACTTAATCCTTTAATATACTTTCTTATTGGACACAGAAAGTAGTTAACTGATGTGAATCCCCATCTCGGGACCGCCGGGATATGAAAACGATCATTAAACTACCTCAAATACTTTAAATCACACTTTTTTTTTATTATGGCTTTTTAAAAGTAGCACATTTGAGATGTAAAAATCGAAAAAAACTATTCCCTCTATCAAGTGTTTAAATCACATGGAAAATAACATATTTTTTAACAAAAAATTAACTTCATTTTTTCTATTCGTTCTATTTTTTATCCCGCGACTCAATTTCTCCATTTATTTCACTCACCATAAAGGGTAAAGTACATTTATACCCCCGAATTCTATGTCTAGTGCATTTACTCCATAATTTTTTTAAAGTGCACATATACCTCCTGTATTTTTTTGAAAGTGCACATATATCCCTATTGTCGGAGATCGGCGTTGAAATACTGAGAAATATATGTGCACTAAACAAGAAATTTGAGATGTATGTGTACTTTTGAAAAAGCGTAGGGTATATGTGCACTAAATAAGAAATTGAGGAGGATGAAAGCACTTTACTCTATTTTAAACGATGACACTCTTAGACATCAAAGAGAGTATGATGTTAATACTAGACACAAGAAAGATACTTCCCTACTGTAAAATAACAAAAGGAAAATGATTTTATCTATGATACAACTATATCACAAAATATCTATACACTCCTCCTCATGTTAGAGCATGAGGATCCTGAATGCCCAACTTACCCAGTAAACTCTGAAATGACTGTTTTCCAAGCGTCTTAGTAAACAAATCAGCTGGCTAACTGGAAGTACCAATATGATAAGTAAAAACTTCACCAGAATGAATCAAGTCACAAACAAGATGACAGTCAATCTCAATGTGCTTAGTCCTCTCATGAAACACTGGATTGACTGCAATATGAAGGGCTGCCTGATTATCACAATATAGCTGCATCGGAGTAGGATGAGCGATACCCAAAGAGTGTAGAAAGGTCTTAAGCCATAATAACTCACAACAAGCAACAAGCAACAATCATGGCTCTGTACCGCTTCTGCCAAAGAACGAGAAACAATCGGTTGTTTCTTCGTCTTCCAAGAAATTGAAGATTCTCCAATCATCACAAAATAACCAGTCAAAGATCGACGAGTGATTGAACAAGCTGCCGAATTTGAATCACAGAATGCAGTAAGCTGAAGAGAACTCTTAGCCGAAAAAACAAACCTTGACCATGATGACTCTTCAAATAATGCAAAACACACGGTGCTGCGCGCCAATGGGCCAAACGAGGTTTCTCCATAAACTGAGCCTAAGTATGAACTAAATAACTAAGCTCTGGACGAGTGATGGTGAGATAAATAAGCTTCCCAACCAGTTTTCCATACTGCGCGGAATCTTGAAACCAAGGACTATCATCTCGCGCCAAATTGTGCCGCTGTTCCATGGGAAAATTTGTGGGTTTAGCTGCCAATAATCCAGTATCAGACAAAATATCTAAGGCATATTTCTGTAGACACAGAAACATCCCATTAGGCCGACGAGCGATCTCAATGCCCAAGAAATACTTCAGGGCACCGAGATCCTTCATATGAATACAAGAGCACAAATATTTCTTGAACTTGGTCATCATCTCCGGAGAGGAACCAAAAACAGTAAGATCATCAACATAAACCAAAACATAGAGAGAAACACTCTGGACAAACCCAAAGAGGCGAAGAGCAGCAGCAAGTTTTGCAAACCAATTCCGTGGAGCATGTCGTAAACCATAAAGGAATTTGCAAAACTTGCAAACCAATCCGGGCGCCGAAAGTGCATAGCTCAGAGGCAGATGCATGTACACCTCATCCTCAAGATCACCATGCAAAAATGTATTGTGAACATCCATTTGATGAAAATCTTAACCACGAATAACAGCAACAACCAAGAAAAGGTGAACATAACTCATCTTGGCGACATGAGCAAATGTCTCAGTAAAATCAGTCCCCTCAATCTGTCGGTTACCAAGAACAACCAAACGAGCTTTATATCGCTCAATAGAACCATCCAATTTAAACTTAGTTCTATAAACCCACTTACAGCCAATCGCCTTCTTTCCAGGAGGAAGAGG
>JAULKM010101901.1:0-10008 GCA_032355605.1 Rubia tinctorum | reverse complement strand
TGTATAATAAAACTTTAATATTGCAACAAATACCTTTTACCTTTTATTATTCTAATTAAACCCTGTCTTTCCATAAGCCTATGGAAAAACCATTTTTTCAATACTTTGCCTATAATTAAATATCTCTGGTTGAGTGTAATAAAAATCAAAATTTATAATTCATGCACTTTGTTAATTGTATTTAACTACATCCTCTAGTCCCTGGTTTATGTCCCGCTTTTTTTGACATTTTTCCAATGCATGTTTGACCCTCAATAACTTTGGATGCGTACGATAATATATTATAAAATTTTACTTTTAGAAACCACACGTTACTGAGAATCCAAAGGCATCCCACATGATGTCTGTTATAGTATAGAACAAAATGTTATCAATGGTCAAACATGCCTTGACAAAAATTGTGATCAAAGGGGGATAAATATAAGGGACCAGAGAGTATAAAATTTTAAGAGTCAAGTGTTAAAATGACCCTAGCTTTAGTCTGAAAGTGTCAATATAACTCTGAAAAATGAAAAAGTGCCAAAATAACCCGAACTTTATGATGTATGTGTGAATCTAATCATGGACACTGTTGACTTCAATTGTCAACTCTAGATTTAACCAAATTTTAATGAAATGTCAGTTTTACCATGTATTAAGAGGGGTAAAAAGAAATTCAACTTATGTGAGCAAGGGTACTTTCGTCATTTGAGTTCCGATCAACACCCAAATTGATGAGTCAACGTCGGAGTAGCGACAAAAGGTTAAAACTCCACATTTTGTCATAAAAAAGTTAGGGTTATTTTGGTACTTTCTCATTTTTCAGGGTTATATTGGCACTTTAACCTTAAGTTAAGGTTAAAATGTGAAAATCTCAAATTTTAAAATTATTTATCAACATTCGATTGAGTACTAATATTTGTTATGATTTTTTGTGGGATTGAATATGGTGAAAATTCAATGTAATAATGAAAGGGCAAATTTTGGCCAAATATATATACGTGTCAAAGCGAGTGCATCAATATGAGATTTTAAAATGAATGTTCTATTCGACGGTGTCAATTAAAACTGTATCCACATTATAGCAATTGATTCAAATAACCCCTGCGTTGAAGACATTGTTTTAATTACAAAGTATCTTCGTATTATGTTTTAATCGACATATATCTATGTGTCAATCGACATATATCTATGTGTCAATCGACATTCAACCATCCAAACGAATGCCGTATGGGAGATGCTAAACGGAAGGGAGCACCTGATCAAATATTGTTGGGAAAGTGTGTGTTAATATTAACGAAAGCCAAAAAGAGATCCCAAGTTCTAATTTCCACGTACAAACTACGACCGTTAATTAATGCATCTCATGATTCTCTGCCAAAACCGTTCCAAAACTGTACCCAATCCTTATCACCAGACGCATCTCACGTGCCACACACACATCATCAACATCAAAATTGCACCAAAAAAGTAGGCATTACTCTTACGGCATATGGCTTTTGTTTTCTAGTAGTGAAAGCGGAAGGGGGATGCAAACATCATCTGCTCCCACGCAGCTTTCTTGTCAGCCAGATTCTGAAGCACGTGATCCAACTGCTCGCCGGAGTACACACAGAACCCCTTCGAATACAGCACCGTTTGCGCCGCCGGCGAGTTAACCATCACCTGCAGCAGCTGCTGCCGGTCCAGCTTCCTCAGCTCCTCCTCCATCTCCACCTTGCTTCTGCTCTCTCTCCACTGACTCGAGTACAGCTGGGAATTCGGGTTCCAAGGACTCTTGCTCTCAACCGGCATGGCTTGGAGGATGCTAACCTGCGCCTCCAGGAATTTCACGTACTTGTAGGTCTCTTCCAGCATCGTCCCCGTGTCCATTTTCTTGTCCCAGGGCAGCAACCGCTTCAGCCGCTGCGTCTTCTCGCTTATCCTCTGCCGGCGTGCCCTCCGGCTCCCGGCTTCTGGCTTGGTGTACGTCTTCTTCACCGACCTTACCTCCTCCGGAAACACCTGGTGCTGGAATTTTCCGGCGGTTACGTCATCGGGAGTGGAGAAAAAGTTGATGAGCGGCTCCGGTGTAACTCCGGCAGCGTTCAAGTTCAGTAACTGGAAGACAAACTCCTGGGAGTCGAACCTCTCCATCTTCGGCACTTTCTGAGGTCTCTCAGGGGCCTGCTCCAAGTTTCCGTACGGCGGCAACTCCGGAAACTGAAACAGCGAGGCAGAAACGCCGCCGTCGTACGGCGAGGGGTAGTTCAGCGGCGGCGCGTACTGAAAGTGAGATGCAAAAACGCCGTCGTCGCAAGGATATTGATAGTTCACCGGTGTCGCGTACTTAAACTGAGCAGTGGAAACGCCGCCTTCGTATGGAGAGTGATAGTTCATCGGTGGCGCGTAGTCGTACTGAATCTGAGGGGCTGAAACGCCGGCGTCGTACGGGAAGTAGTAGTTCAGCGACGGAGACGGTGAGGGCTGCAGAAGGGGCTGAAGGCTTATGAGGTTAGTGAAATAGCCTCTGAGAAAAGCTTCATCCGCTCCCATGGATGTCATCGCAGCCGCCGGGAAACCATATTCTCTCTCCATTTTCTCCCTCTCGCTAAAACGCAGAAAATGTGGAGTGGGAAGAGCTGTGTCTCCGGGGGTGTTTATATAGCGGCGGGTTGGGGGTGTACGTGGCGTATGGTGATTGGACGGAGAATAATGATGATGGGATTGGAATTGGCGGCTGGGGGTACAGGTGGCAGACTGGAGAGGTGCAGAAAATGTTTCCTCTGGTCTGACGAATCTGTTGATGGTCGGTGGGAAAAGACTAGACTGTCCTTGCAGATGTGGTTTTGGGGAGTTGAGATATAGGGTGGAAATGGAATTTTGAAGGATTCATGGTACCAGCACGAGAATGATGCTGTCACGAGGTTTATCTTATCCTATGGGGTGGGGATCTTTTGCTGTACAACTCTTCTGTGATTGGCGGAACAGGGGATGCCAGGGTCTGGTGGCGAAGGTAGAGTGCACCACCGGATTTACAAGTTCCGCAGCCAGTTAAATTCAAGATGATCGGCTTCTCAATTTGAAATGTGATTAACCCATTCACATATAGCATAGACATCACAATTCACCTCAGGGAATTCAATTAAAACAACTTCCTTTGACGAAGGATTCTTTTCAGAAGGGAATGAGAGAGGTGTCCCCAAATTAACTGAGAGATAACTTTTCACAATATGTGGTCAAATGTCGTAAAGATAGAATAACATGTCGACGATCAATGGATAGATTAAAATAAATCAATTCAATCAAGGCATGTATCTTTTGTTACTTATCTTTTATTGCTTTCTTAGTTTTAGTAGTTAATTGTCACTTCAGAAACCTCCAATCCAACCCAAACACCACCCTCACATTATATATAATATCTCCGTGCAATGAGAATCTACACATTTATTAAATGAGTGTCCTTGGCAAATCTGTACTCTTTTTGTTTCTTACCTCGTTTGGCAAAAATGGGTCGTGAATTCCCTAAACTAACCCTGGCAATTTTAATGTTTTACGATCAGCCCAATCTAATTTCACCTAATTCAGCCCAAATGAAATCCATGTAACCCAATTAAACCAGAATCTAATACACTTAGGGAATTAAAACCGTGTTCAGCTCATTAATTCTGGAACAATCCTGCAACCGTTTCCTATTCAAATGAAAGAGATCTTATCTCTTCTACCGACACCCTCTGGCCAATCAATGCGTCTTGAGCATTGATAAATTTGTGGCCTCTTCATTCAACTCTCTCATCTTCCCTGCTCACATTCAACTCTCGCATCTTCTTTCATTCGCTCCTCTCTCTCTCTAACATCAGAAACCCTAGTTCTTCTTCTCCCTAATTTTAGCAGCAATTTTGAATTGTTCTTCTTAGATCCTTACTCCTCATTGTCTCTTTTAGCGTTTTAATGTCATCTCAGACCACCTCCTCCGGTCAATCGTGTCGGAGGTGTTCTATGTGCTACGTTTTCGATACATATAGTAAATCGAAGTTTGTCCCCGAGACGGAGGCAAATAATGCCACCTCCGCCTGGAGGGATGACGCCACCCTCATGGAATCTGAGATCCATGACCACTGTAAAAGCTCCTCCGCCCCAGATCCAGTGGAATCCGATGCCTTTGATGGCGAGTTTGGTGTCAAATAAACCGACGCGGACTTGCATGTTCATATATGCGATGATACGCGCGACAGTGACCATGGTTTGGGGGCGGATAGTCTGAACCCTAACCAGAGAGTCGTTGGTGATGTTGTCTTGAGTCCCGTCGCTGAGGTGACTTACTTCTCCTTGGACGCTGATGCTCCGAACGACCCGGAGGACACCTCCTATGGGAGCAACATCGTGTTGTATTTGTTGTGTCCATGGTTGAGGGAGGAGCTTAACGCCAGGTGACGGGAACCCTAAATCCGCTCTCTTTTCTCCAAAGGCGGCCCAAAAAAATAAGTCCCATTTTCGATTATTAGGGTTTGTTAGATTTTTCTATGTTCTGTGTTAAAAGTTCTGGTTTCTTCATTATTGCTAACCTATGTGTGCCCTGGTTACATATGCAGACCCCTATCTTCCTTGACAGTTGATTGTGTTGCGGATGTGAACTAAAAAATGACAAAAAAAAATCTTCCCTAAAGTGATTGCAAGCTCTGAAGAAAAAATTAATCTACACATGAGGTGATATCGTTCCTCCCTAATAATCTCCTATTGGTGTCATTTACGTGTTATGTGCGAGAGCTTATGCTTGTAGCAGGGGCTCGATGGTGTATGTGTGTCATTCATCCATACATTTTAAAACAATGTTATTGTTCGGTTCCTACAAGCATGCTTATGTGCGAGAGCCCCTGCTTGTAGCAGGGGCTTAATGGTATATGTGTTTAATTCATGGTAACCTTTACAAGCAATATTATTGTTGAGTTCATACGAGCATGCTTATGTGTGAGAATCCCTGATTGTTTCAGGGGTTCGAGGATATATATGGCTCTATTTTACAACACATGTCTCTCATGGTTTTCTTTTTGTTGCCTCTCTGTTATGGTGCATCTTTCCCCTCTAATTTTTTTGCCTCTCTATTGAAACCTTACTGCAATTGAAATCAGAGTGTCATTGAGCATCTTCCTTGGTTGTTACCTCCCTGTTGATACTTGAGTCTCATTGTTCTTTTTATTGATTCCCCACTATACATTCCTGCGAGTGATTGAGCATCTTCCCAGACTATTATGTGTTCTTCTATGGTATGTACAAAATATGAAAAACAAGGAATGCATATTTTTGATAAAAAAAACGATTAAGTTTCATTAACAAAATGAACATTTAACCGGGGTTGGTCTTGGAACATCCTATTCACACCAAAAGTGGGATGTTACTGGCTTGCAAAATATGCCATTTCACCAACCTCCAAAATGTTTAAAATTGATCAATCATGGATGATAACCTAAGGCAAGCATTAGGGGAATAACTGTTTCATCTATTGCCCCTTTGCTTATAAGATATTCAATGGTGTCCCTTACAACCTCCTCACTTACTTGTAGAGATCTCGGGAGAGTCACTTCTCTTATGTGTCGGTCCTTGTTCATGTGAGGCAACTTGTACCTATTTGACCCACGTGCTTTCATTATATCTATCATTGACTGTTGATGTGTGATGAATATATTGTTTAGTGTAGCAGCATCTTCCCTCTCGTATGCTAATTGCACGGCTTCGATTAATTCCTCCACATTATATGAAGCTTATTCCTGTTGTAGGCTTTGAATAGAGTTGAAAAATCCTAAGTCCAGGATGTTACAGTCAGGCGAGTTTGCTGGTTGGCTCACTAGATGTATTGTAGAACCATATGTTTCAGCTACAACCCTGAAATCTGGATCATGGTTGAATATATGTGGATTTCCATTACTAGTTGAATGTGAATGAACTTGCCCAATATGTGTGCTGGCCACCTTTGTTTGATTACGGGTATGACTTCCTGGATTATCTTTGCTCTTGTGACATCTCTTATGATCTTCGGTACTGGAACTTTCTCGAATGTCCCAGCTGACCTATTCTTGCTATTATTGATTGTTTCTTGGTCTTGAACAAAAGGAAATGTGCCTAGTTTCCCATCAAATAGTAGTTCACCATCTTCCCCCATATTGGTCTACTTACCGCACATATAAACATTAACTTAGGAATTTGAAACTTGTGTTTACATGTGCAATAAGGCTCCGGTTCATCCGGGGCCAACAAGTACCTCACTGTTTCCTAGCTCAAGTAGAACCATTTATCATCTATGTGAATCACATGCTCCATTAATCTGAAGTAAAGTTCTGCATTCAATTTTTCTAAAATGAACCACAAGCGTGATACCTTATTGTATACTGTGAGAGCTGGTTTGATACAATTTGTATGACTTAATCACCTTTGCTGCCATTGCCCATTGCCAATACTTTTCTCAATATTTAGTGCTTTTGTTGTTCCCTTATTGTGCGTCTCTTCAATGCAATAATTTCCTTCAAATCATCGAGGTTGATTTCTTTCTTATTTTGCTGAGTGTGCCCTGTCATGCGATGATGCAAATCAAATGGTCTTCCCTGCGACATTTGAGCTCGAGTTAGAGCCCGGATCGTGCTCAATGTGCGTATGGAACAGTTGAATATTGCAACTGCCTCCAACCTCTTCGAATGCAACAACTTCTCATCCTTGTGGCCCTCTAACAGAAACTCGGTTAAATGCTGTCTCTCTTGGTTTGTAAGATTCTTCCACATTGCCCCTAAAAAAACCGATGGGTAAAGGGAAGATGCGCAATACTGAGAGCAAAACTTCAACCAGCACCCTTGGGTGACTCGGGAGGGCTCGATGTAGTGTATAACCTTACTTTAGGGTTCCCCAACAAACCCAAAAAATGTTGGGTTTGGGGTTTGCTGCTACAAAGCTGATTCTTCACTAGTTGAGATATGATAAACTTGAAGTTTTTTTTGGATGAACTTTCACCTTTTTCTGCTTCTAAAATGTTGTGGATGTATACATTTTTAGTTGAGGTTCTCAGAATTTGTTTGTAAAATTATTTGGAATGTAAAAGTTCATGAACAACGTAAAGTTTCTGATTTTTGGCGCCTTCCTAGAAAAAAGAAAATGCGGGAATGAGTCTTCATTAATTAAACGGAGGAAAAAATTATCCCTCCTAAATTCCAAAATGTTCCTTCTCTTTCTTGGTTAGCAAGTAGCACGTAGGGAGGGAGGGGACAGAGTAGGGTGGGCCCATGGAAAATTTTCTGCGGAGATTTCTCTCTCTGCAGATTCCCCTTGGACAGAGGGAGTATTAAAGCTTATGTTTTATAATTTATGTCAATATACTTGAACTAATTCCTTCTCCATGTGGATAATGGTCTTACTTATTCCTATCTACTTAGTTACTCCCTCCATCCCAACCGAATCTGCACAATTTCCTTTTTTTGTTGTCCCGGAAAATTTGGACCCTTCCCTTTAAGGAAATATTTAACCTCTTAAAAGATATATTCACCCTTAACCATCTATAATTTTACAAAACCCGATCACCCACCACCTACCCACCCAAACCCTCTCTCTTCCCCACACTCTCTCTTCCCTCCCCAGATTCAACGCTTCTCTTTCTTTCTCCTAAGTTTCTCCTCTCTCTTCCCTCCCCCCAAATCTCTTCTCCTTCTTTCTTTTTGCTAAATTCTTGCATAGAAAGGATGGAAATTGAATCTTGGAATTATTTCATAAGCACCAATATTGAATCTGGATCGGGTTCGATGTTATTGCTAAAAACGTATCAGCTTATTGGCACGACATTGAAGGCGTTAAATTAGACGGTTTTACGACGGTGTTGGTGCTTGAGGTCGGAGATGGGTGGTGGTGGTGCTTGAAGGCGGAGATGGGTGGTGACGGTGGTGGTGGTGGTGGTGCTTGAGGTTGGACTGTCGGAGATGGGTGGTGGTGGTGTTGCTGCTGCGCTACTGCTTGAGGTCGGAGTTACAGTTGCAGATCTAGGATATTGAGGTGGAAGAGGACGCTGATGAAGCTTGGAAGGTAAGGGTAATTTAGACTTTTCAACTCTTTAAAAGGAGAAGTTTTTCCCTTTACAGGTTTCCCTGGGACAGATGGAATACATATAGAAATTTAAAATGTTTAATTTTTTAGAGGTACAACGACCTCCCAATACCTCAACCGATTCATGTTCGCTACTCGGACCTAGACACATCTTTTTGTCAATTTCAGGAGTCATGTTTAGCCAAACCCGAATCGGATGACACCCGTAACTCATTGAAATAAATCGACATAATCACATCCTCTTTTAATTAGTTTCTTCAGTTCTTATCCGTTAAGAATCTTCACGCCAGAGCTCAGGACAGAAGACGGCAGAGGGATAAAGCAACTCCTACAAAGCTTCTGGCACATCGAAATACTAATGCAAGGGCAACTTCGCTTTGCTGACATGTACGTTCACTGTCGTTGCAACATTCTCTCTGTCGCAGCATGGAATGAATTGAACAATTGTTCTTGTTCAGAGGATAATTGGATTAGGACTAGGCACAAATAATATGGGAGAAACTGGAATGTATCATGTTATAATGCTAATTTTCATTCTTAATCCTCATTATCTACCGAAACTTAATGTTAAATTTTTTAGGACATTAAGCCTTGCATGCTCCATAAGGTTAGGACAGGCGCAACATCTGTTCTTCCCAAGCTGCAGGAGTGTAGGGCAAGTTGCTAGCCCCTAGATTGAACTAGATTCCAACACGCTGACAATGATAAACGGTACTTGTTTTTGTGCAAGGGCCTTCCACCCATTTTCTATTAAACCAGAGAAACATGTACAGCTAACTATAAGTTACATCTTGAAAATAAAGGGTGAAAAATAAAATGAAAAAGAATGACTGAAAAGATGTAAACAACTGTACAGAAGAATGTAGAGGGGAAGACCACTCCCGCCTCAAATGCAACTAATTCTCTAAAAGCCAACCCCCGAATCAATGACTAGGTTAGGATAACAAAATCTAATGCTGCCTGCAAAAAATTTACCTATCCCACGTTGCATGGAAAATGGAGAGTCTGGTCTTCAGCCAATGTACCATCTCCTTGTCTAAAGTCGTCTTGTTTAAAACAGCATCCAGCATTGGACTGCCAAATACTTTTGGAGTATCTGTAAACGACCAAATCCGATCCTTCGGCCAAGGTCTCTGTGGCTGCTTCTCCTGCCAAAAATGGAAAAATTAAGCATTGAATGATCACATTTTTATTTTTATCTTGCTATATTCTACGTTTAAGAAGCTACACATATTACAAACTATGTTTAAACCATACCAATGTCAAAACTCGATCAAGTAAAGGCCTTGTATATCTTGAGCCTTTTTGTAACTCATTATCTCATCTAGTTTTTATACAGGTTCAGGGATCCTTAAATAACCCCTCCCATCTAAAAAGAAAGATCAAGTAAAAGCTCTACTCGGACATTGTAAATGCATGAAGTCAACAAGAGAGCTCTACACGCTCACATTTTTCTCTGAAGACACAAGATTGTCAACCAAACCTCACAAAATTGGCAAATAACTCATGATGTCGTACATTTCACGGTCCTATCATCTAACCTCACATTGATCTCAAATAGTTTCAAAATAATAAAAGCCCTAACATGTCATGATGCGGCAGTTGATCATAAACAATTACCCTCACAATAAATAGACTCATACAAAAACAGTATATGAAGCATGAAGAAAGCTCACCATTCTTGAAAGCATGAACTTCACAGTTCTTGGACCGTACACACGCTGATGTGACGGCTTCTGGACTCTTGCATAGAAAGAGCCTATTTCAGGCAATGACAAGCAGCCCCTGCTAGCTCTGACTAAGCTACAATCTGGATCAGCATTAGCTTGGTTGTGCCAGTATATTAGTTGTCCTAAACAATAATTCTCCCCATATGTCTTGCAGTACTCGTGCCCTCGTGAGCCCAACTTATCGGCAACCGTTCGGCAAAGATCAAGAGGACTTATGTACACAGGTGGAGATGTAACAGTTTTG
>JAULKM010101900.1:0-10008 GCA_032355605.1 Rubia tinctorum | reverse complement strand
TATTGACGGTCAAACATGATCATTGAAGACCGTGTGTACAGTAATTCGGCCAAATCTGCCGGGACGGAGGGAGTATGTTTGACCTTTATTTTATTACTCTACCTCCCATGTATAATGTATCTGTATGTATCATCGTATTTGCATTCATCATGTTGAACAAATTACCAAGTTTCCACCCATATCATAAGAATATAGCCCAATAATGACCCCGTAACAGCCGGTGGGAAGGATGTAACTCTTACAGCTGGCAGTTGGACTTAATCCTATATTTTGGTCGAATGCGTCAATATAATTCTGTAAAATTTATAAGTGTCAATTTAACTCTGGACTTGGTTGACTGTTTTATCAACGATCAATTTGGCGGAAATCTATAAAAAGATGATTTAATCATTCTTATTATATATATAGGTGAGTTCAGGTGAGAACGCCATTCTTAATATATATATATAGGTGAGCTTCTCTCGCGTTTCCATCCAATTCGCAATGTGGATGCTCCCGAGCGAGTGGAAAAAGTACCTCCTGCTTCTGGAAAGCTTCACCACCTTCTCTCGAAGCAACAGAAACAGAAACATGCCCATGTCATCGGAACACCAAGCCCCTGGTCTTTCTTTCCTGAAGTTAATGTATCCTGTGAAGCATAGCTATGGCTCCTCTTCCTTTTTTCTTCTTCTTCTCTGATCGATGCATCCTGAGTGAGAGTGATATGGGGATTCGTGCCTTCATTTTTGACCACTTTGACTGGTGCAGTGCCTTATTGTTCCGCTACAAGTTCGAGACTACTTTTCTTTACGTTTCTTCCCAGATTTCAAACTTTTGATATTCAATGCCAAAGCTCTAGTCCCTAAATTGTTTCCATCTGTACCTTTGTCACCCATATATACCACGGCCATTATTACATTGTCTCCAACTATATGCAAAACACCACCAGCGGTATTGACCTCATCCTCGGGCTTTGTTTTGTTTATCTTCATTTTGTACGCAACCTTCATTTTAGGCCTCAATATGAACGAACAAATCTACCGGAACACTCTGTTCCATGATCTAAAACGATAGTTTGTGTTTAGGATGGCATATTATTAAGTCAAGTAGCATATAATTAATATTCACTTGTAACTTCTAGGTGATTTAAGTATATCTCAAAGTTACAAATAATTATACTTGTAGGTGCTTATAAGTATAAGTTACAGGTGTTTCAAACTATACTAGTGGGTTTTTCGAGTATAATTGTAGGTATTTCACTTATTATTATAGGTGCTTTTGTATCATACTTGGAGGTGCTTCAAGTATAGGTTGAAGGTGCTTCAACTTATGATGGAATGTGTTTCATTTATAACTTGTAGGCGCTTTAAGTTAAACATGCTTAAATTGGGGTAGAAAATCAAACTTGTAGGTTCTTTAAATTAAACTAGTGAATGCTTTAAGTATAGGTTTAAAGTGCTCATACTTATACGCATAAGTACTTCAAGTATACATTGAAGGTGTTTTAACTTATAATTGTGCGTGCTTCACTTATAACTTGTAAGTGTTTTAAGTATATATTGAAGGTGCTAATACTTATACTTGTAGGTGCTTTAAATATAGGTTATATGTGATTCAAGTTATACTCGTAGGTTTTTCAAGTATAATTGTACACTTATAATTGTAGTTTTTCACTTATAATTATAGGTGATTTTAGATTAGACTTGGGGGTGCTTCAAGTTAAACCGGAAAGTGCTTCAAGTATAGGTTGAAGGTTCTTCAATTTATGATTGTATGTACATCACTTCCAACTTGTAGGTGCTTTGAATCAAACTTGTGGTGCTTCAATTTAAACTTGCAGAAGCTTTGAGAATAACTCGTAGGTGCTTCAAGTTATGCTTGAAAGTGCTTCAATTATAGGTTGAAGGTGCTTCAACTTATAATTGTATGTGCTTCGCTTCCAACTTGTAGGTGCTTTGAATCAAACTTACAGCAACTTTGAGTATAACTCGTAGGTGCTAAACTTGAAAGTGCTTCGAGTATAGTTGAAGGTGCTTCAACTTATAATTGTATGTGCTTCACTTCCAACATGTAGGTTCTTTGAATCAAACTTGCAGGTGCTTTGATTATAACTTGTAAGTGCTTCATGTTCCTTGTAGTTGCTTCGCTTATGTATTAGAGTGGATTCAAATCATATATGTGGTTGCTTCACTAATAAGTTGGTGGTGCGTTAAAATTAGTTCGGGGATGCTTCAAATTTAACTGTAAGTGCTTTATGATTTGCTTCTAGGTGATTCAGTTTATACATGTATGTGGTGCACTTGACATGCTTCATATATAATTTTGATGCGCTAAAATTTTAAGTTTAAAGTTTCCTCAAATGCTCATCTAATCTGCGAGATGCTCTTAAGTCAATTGTTGGTTGTGTTAAACTTATGAAGTAGATAATTGTTGATGTATGTTAATGTGAATATCTTTCCTATAGTGTGGTGTGCATGGAAGTAGATGATATACTCCAAATTTGGCTATTGTAATTGGGATAAATGGTAGTAGCATGTATATATATATATATATATGCACTTCTAAAAAAATTATTTAGCACCTCTTTCATATGATTTTCATGAGAATGTTTTATAGATAACAAATTAACTAAGCATCATAATTGTCAACACTAAATAGCTCCGCCTATTAGAGAGCTACCGGGAAAGCCCTTAGCGGGTGTGCCTTCTGCAATGCAATCTCAATCTTCTCCTTCATGTCTAGCTCTTCCTGCGCAATGCCTCCTTCATGTTTCTAGTTGAACATATTTAGCAGTGAACCGAGAACTAATCAAATAGCCCTAACCGTCAATGACTATCCTTGACACTTCATCTAGCAAACCTCTACTAGCATCTTTAGATTTAGAGCTCTCCTTTCTCTCAATGATTAGGCCTTTGAACCATTCAAACACGTTACTCACGAGTACGTATACACGGCGTCTAGCTCCCTAAGGATCAAACCTCTTTAACACCGAGAATCAATTATACTCGAAGAACCCATGACACCAAAAAAGACCTTGGACTAATGACCAAATTGACCTTGGTGAAAACAAAATTGACCTTGGTGAAAACAACCAACATTCCCCACACCAAAATATGACGAGGAAAAGTTTTCATTTGTGGCATAAATCCCTGAAGATGGGAGATATTATACAAGAACATAGAGAGTAGCACTTGTAACATTTAATATGAATATATGGCATATATAGAAGAGATGCAACAAAAACTCCACCCCCATGATAATTACCAGTTAGAATTCTCACCATGACATAACACTCACTCAAATGCTATGGTGATTAAAGTAACAATTGGCATATAAGAAACAAATTGCAACATGTAACACGCCGTCAATATCAAAAGAATATACAAATTAACAAAAATAAACCGAAGTAATTCAAAAATGTGGCCAAAATAAAATTTTAAAGATACATCACGAACATACTATAGTATTAAACTGAAAGCAGGATGCAAGACACAAAAAATATTGTTGTTTCAGCAATATCACATTTCCTCTGGTTATATGAGGACTTCACAAATCTGCAACTTGTGTCATACTAAGTTAGGTAGCTAAACTCATGTAGATAATTTGTATCTGCAACTCATTTTGCTTCATCCCAATTGTGGTCTACTTAAAGAACCCGTGACACCAAAAAAGACAATAGTTGATCCCACAACTATTTATAATATGTTAAGAACTAATGTGGACTATTGATGTTAACTCTAAAACTGATAAAACATCTACATATACATTTTTGCAATCCACAACTGACTCTTGCGTACAACAGACCACAAAAAATAATTTCACCACCAAAACATATTTAGTCATCTCTACAATTTGAATCACCAATGGTCCTATAACTATGAAAATTATACACGACAAAAGAAAAATCATTGCAAGTCAACAAAGCCCACTAAAATTTGAGTTAGAAAAACACCAACCATTCAAAATAGCAATAAAACCCCTCCGGTAAAATTCAAAAACTTACAGAGTCCCATGCGTTAAACTCAAAAAAGTAAAAAATTAACCATAAAATATGCAGGGACTAAAACCTAGTTTCAATAATTTGTTTGAAATCATTATAATCACTTGTGATGACGTTTCCATAGGTAAGGACTTTTCAGTTCTAACCGGCTAACCCTCACCGTAACTGATCTCACTAAACATCATTGCCATAGGAATCATTTGTGAAAGGGGGAGGAAAGGAATGGAATAGCCAGCAGTTTCATGGTTGAAATTGGTGGCGTCATAATGGGGTGAAGAGTTGGGAGTGGCAAAGAAGAATGGAGAAGAAAGGGTTGCAGGATTGTGAAAGAGATTTATATGTAATTATATGTCCCAAAATCAAGGTTTATGACTTGCGAATTTCATTAAGTTTAGAAATAAATTAGAACTATGAGATTGAATGTATCAACCATTTAGATATGTTCTCACATAAGTGAATGTTCTAACCTAAGATAGGTGTTCTCACATGATTCCAATTCTCTCTCTCTATATATATATGTATATATACAACATAAAAAAATCTAATTTACCCATCTCCTCTTGTTTTTCTTCCTCCTCTTCTCTTCTTCTTCTTCTTTTCTTCTGCACCACCGCACCGAATCCAATTCCCTCAAGTTCCAGTCACACGAGGGGTGGCATAGTTGGATTTGGGAATGGGCAATGTTGCTCAATTCAGATTGCGATCTAGTCACAATATCGACGATGGGTTCGAGCATGGAAACTCTCCGGAAAGACAAGTGAACTACAGTCTACACCGGGCTGCCAGGAATCGATGAGAAACTAACCCTCCCTCACCGAGCGACGCCGGTGAAGTAAGCCAAGGTTCTTTGTTCTTTTACCGGTGAAATTTTTTGACATTTCATCGCTGATTAGGTTGGGATTTCATTAGGAATTTGGCGAATAAATTGACGAGGTGAGGCTGGGAGAGGAGGAAGTGGAGTTGGGCGTTCTTGTGGTAGGCTATGGTTTTAGGGGCGGCAGAGCAGAGAAGGAGAGGGGGAGAGGGGCGGAGCATTCCTATGGTGAGCTAGGGTTTTAGGGGCAGCTGAACGGAAAAGGAGGAGGGGGAGTTGGGCTTTTCGGTGGTAGGCTAGGGTTTTAGGGGCAGTGGCTGAACAAAAAAAAGAACAATGGCTTGATTTTAAGCCTGGGGGTAGAATGGTCATGAAATTTTGAGTTTTAACCATAGGGATATTTTTGTATTTTCAGATTAGGTCAACGCTAGAATTTCTTCAGTCCATGCCGGAATATTGCAGTTTTGGTGTATATGCACAATTGATCAAAATTTTAGGGTTAGTTTCGCACTTCCAGATTTTACAGGGTTTTATGGGCCCTTACGCATAATAAAAGGGTTGGTTTTGTACTTTTCCCTAAACTTTTCCATTATGATAATTTTCAAAGTATGTCATTTTAGTTGGGGCATACGAAAATAGAAAGTATACCATTTTTCGTTGGACAGAGGGAGTATATGTTTAAATTTTTAATTCTTTTTAAAAATTTGATTAAATGTGTAAATATTATGTTGGATTCATGTTGAAGTTACCCAAAATCATTATTGGTCGGATTAGAATTCATCAACCTCAACCCGAGTTAATTATCAACCCTAGTAATGAGTAAGTCTCCTGACATGCAGCCTATCCATAAACTTATGGACATGTCAGGGACCAATTTGCAATGAACATAAATTAAACGAAATTTGTGGGTCAAATTGTAAATATCCAACCCATGTCCTTCTTCCCTAAAATTGTACGTCCAACCCCATTCTCAGCAACTGCTCCCTTCTTCATTCTTCTCACTTCAATCTCCACTCCTAAACTTTGATCTCCATTCCTAAATTTCAATCTCTTTCCCAAACTTCAATCTTCATTCTCCGCAAATCT
The DNA here is from genome assembly GCA_032355605.1 of Rubia tinctorum. Lineage (NCBI taxonomy): Eukaryota > Viridiplantae > Streptophyta > Magnoliopsida > Gentianales > Rubiaceae > Rubia > Rubia tinctorum. The sequence continues at coordinate 4,129 of JAULKM010101900.1, read as the reverse complement.
AACATATCCCAACCGATCAAATCCTTCTTCGATTGATTTGTTTTTTTTCGACAAGATTTTCAAATGACCGGTTAGCATCTGGAAAAATTTACGATGAGCTCTTCGCCCTGCAACAAGATCTACATAAACTAATTTCACTTTAGTTTCAAGATGATGAAATTTCACTTGATAGTGTCAAAGATATGATTTTCCACATTAGAATGAGTTTTATGTTGTTGAATTGTCTTCGATGTAAATGAAATTGTCGTTGAAACTTCTGAATGTATGAATTATGCTGCTATGAACATGTAACAAATATGTGGAAAATATTCAAAAACAAAATAAATGCTGCAGGAAATTTCTATATATAATATGCACATGTTACCTTACAATACGTATCGTTTGTATTATAACATGCACTTGTTTAAAACTGTGAATATGAATTATGAAACTTTTTCATGAGATCATGTATAAGTTAAGCTAAAATTTGACAGTTTAAAATTGTCATAATAACAGTGCATTGATTACTTTACAACATCTATTGTTTAAACAATTACACGAACCAGATTTTAAAATGTCAATTCCTTTTATAAATAACAAAACTTTTTCAGTAGGTAGTGCATAAATTACCTTATGAATCGTTTCTGTTTTTTTTTCAAACATGCATATGTTAGCCTACAACTAGGATTTCTTATAGTATACTAAAGAAAAAGGTTACATGATTTTGTAATTATTTAAAGAAAAAATTCACATGAACTTCATTTGATACCTTACATGTGTATTAATTACATTAAAACTTCTATTTGTTTTCAAAAGCATGAGTAAATTTTCCAGATTTCAATTAAAGAGATGTCACTAAAAGTCTTGTCGGCATGAAAACAACACATGTAAAAGCATTACATAGTTTTTATAAAAATCATGCAAATGTTGTTGGTTTCATACACGAGAAGAACTCTGGACACTTGAACAAAGGGCAAGATATGGGATAAATCTTACAAGTGCTTATAACAAAAATCTTCTATTATGAAACTTACAATTACAACATTGTTCCTATCTAGATTAACTAACCATCTCAGATACAATGAATCAATTATTAATTTTCAAAGGTAGATCATCTTCGAATTCCTTGAGTTCAGTGTCAGCTTCGTCTAAATCAAGCTCATGCCAAAATGTCTTGTGGAGTCCAGTATTCAATATTGTGTGATTCCATACCACTTCAAGTTTAGTCCAACTCCTGCAAAAAAAAAGGTCACACACATTAGATATTAACAGTTGCAACATATAAGCAAACAAGTACAATTTGTAATTAAAAACAAACATTAATCAACAATGAAAATAAAAGACAAAACAAAATAAAACTAACCAGTACATATTGGATACTAACATATGCAATAAAAGTAAACAGTTGCAGATCTCATTTAAAACACAACAACCAACAACAATTTTAAAAAATAAAAAGTCATACACAATACAATTAACAAGTATACACTGGATACTAACAGATGCAACATATAAGTAAACAAATGCAGCTCGTTATTCATAAAGTACAATTAACAACAAATGAAAACAAAAACTCATACATAGTACAACTAACAAGTACACCTCAAATACTAACATGTGCAACATATACGTTAACAGGTGCATCTCATAATTCAAAACGAACAATCAGGAAAAAAGAAGAAAAAAGGGGCATTCACAGTACAATTAACTGATATATGTTGGATAATAACAACTGAAACATCTAACTAAACAAATGCACCTCTTATTTCAAGACGAACAATGACAATTTTTGTTGTAACAATGAGACGGCAATTTAAAATCTACCCATAGAAAAACACAAAAATCAACTCAAAACACAGAAAAACGATGAATAGCGCTTGAAAAAGCAAAGAACATACAAATCTTAACAATAGAACAAAAGTTGAGCAATAATACAATGGGAAAAAATATAGACATACGAAATACCTCATCTGGCGAACAACCGACGAAAAAACAAACCAGCGGTGACAGAAAAAGGTGGAGAAGCGGCGGGAGAAATGAGTGGATATGCTACGCATTCAATCATGGATAAAAATTCCAATCGACATCAAAACTTTAAACGGATTACGAGCAAAAAGCAAGAGCAGAGAAGAGTGAAATAAAAGCAAAAAAATGCATCTGCACAGAAGCGGAGAAGAGGCAGACATGACAGAGATGAATTAGCGAACGACAGAGGAAGAAGCAGAGAGGTGAAGAGGATAATAATAATCTGATTAAGTAGAAAGATATTTGTAAAGATTCTTCTTTCCCTGATTAGGAATTCAATTTTTCATTAATTACAAAGCGAACCCCATTTTACGAATTAGTCTCTGGCCTGTCCATAAGCTTATGGACATGCCGCATTTCCTAAGACTTTCTCTTTATTAATAGGGTATTTGACAACTAACTTTTCAACTAGGTTTTGACTTTCATTTCGATCAAACAATTTGAAATAAGCGTTTTGGCAATCATATTTTTGAATGGCTAAGCTAGCTTCTCCACCTAAATGAAAAAAAACGAGTAGATTTTCTGGTTGGCAGTTTGCTTTTTAGTTTTCATAATTATAGTTTTCATTAAATAGCAAACAATTAAAAGCCATTTACAAAACAAAATTTTCAAAGTCAAACAACTAAATAAATATATTCAACTATTTTTATCATAGAATTATTTTCGATTCCAGCTTTTGATTATCAAACTAAAAAATAGGCATTTTTAATAATTGAACTCATGAAATTGTTATATTTTGATCATTGTTGTCAAACTGAATGTTAAACCCTAACAAAAATCATAATTAAGAGGGTAAATTTATCTTTTCATTTTTAAAGGATTTAATTGATTTTTTAAAGGGAGGTTTTATGTGTAAATTTAAAACTATTTAATTGAATAAAATAAAAACCATCCTCCACCCTACCCCCTCCACCTAGTGTCATCACCACCCGCCATGTTTCAGTGTTCAAATCAGTTGTATAAAGTTTGAGTAACACAAAAGTTTCTAGCCTCATATATGATTCATGAAACTCTCATCCTGGAAGATGTCACAAAGATGAAGATACATGTAGCACAAGAATCCAGCTATGGGAGTGGTACTACAAGAAGATGGGTTATATTTTTTAGGATCTCAGGATGAATTGGAGATAATTTTTCCGTCAAAGTAGTACCGCATGAGATGTTTCATGGCTTGTGGAGGGAGATGGTCAGAGATGGCTCACGGCTATGTGGGTAGATATGTCAGTTGTGATATTGTTGTGCTAAGTTAGCCGCGGCGATTGCTCCCAACAGGGAGGAGTTCATTGTAAAGTGAAAACCCTGAATGATTAGGGTTGTGCACATTATTGATACATATATTCAAAGTGGTACTGCCTGAGATGCTTCAGGGATCGCAGAAGGAGATGGCCAGATATGGCTCGCGACTATGTTAGTAGATCTATCAGTCACGATGGTGTTATACTTAGTTAGCCGCGACGACAGCTCCCCACGGGGAGGAGTTCATTGTAAAGTGAAAACCCTGAATGATTAGGGATGTGTATATTATTGATCATTTATTCAAAGAGTATAACCCTAATAGAAACTTGTTCCAACTCAACTAAGGTAATATAAAATTCTAATCGAACTCATCTATTGTAACACCCCTTAAGAGAAGCATCACATGAATCAAAATACAAAGTGTAGACCTAAAGAACTCAAACAAGGATCGAGGAAGCCCTTTAGCAATCTAAAGCGAAGTGGTAGCATAACTAATGCATATATTTACAAAAGATAGTAATTCTCGGATGAAGTGATAGTCAATGCCAATGTGCTTTGCCCTTTTGTGAGCAACATATAATCAAGAAAATTTACACTGTTCGTTATCGCAAAGTAGTTGAGGCGCGCTAGCAAGTGGAAAAGTGAATATCCTTGAGCGAATGTGACAGCCAAACATTCTCAGCAATAGTGTTTGCATAAGCATGATATTGAAACTCAGAGTTGGAGCGACATGCCGTAGGTATTTTCTTGCCACTCCACAATTTTTTTTATAAATTGTTTATTTGGTCCCCAACATATATTTGAATATCATCTTTTGGTCCCCACTCCCAATACTGCCCATATTCGGCCCTTAACATTTTGAAAATAATTTGTTTAGGCCCCAAGGTGG
>JAULKM010101899.1:0-10008 GCA_032355605.1 Rubia tinctorum | reverse complement strand
CTAGCAATCTTCCAATAAAAAGATAACAAAAGAGATGTTAAATGCTTCGGAAAATACATGCATTTGACGTCTCATCAGAAGTTTTCTCCTTGTGTCAACCTTCTCGTTGTAGGGAAATAGGGGACCGGAGTTTCCCCTAAAAAAATTCTGTGAGCTTGCTCGTAGTGTAGGTTCCGTTCGGTTTTTTTCAATGATTATGTTGAAACGAGAGGTTTTTTCAACGGATGTGCTGCCAGTGCAGTGGTTTAACTGATTGTGGGCACCACTCAAGCACAATTTTCTTCTCCCAAACTTGCTTCATCTTTCTGTATTTTTGCAGTTAAGTTTTCCTTTGTCTCTTTTCGTAGTGGTCCTAACCGTATATGCTCACAAGCTCCCGTCGGCTTCATCTTCCTCCACTTTAGACGTCACATACAGATATGGCCGATCATCCACGCTCCTGATTCGTCAGTTGTGGATGATTCTGCAATCTGTAAGTGTGATATCCCTGAGGATGGAGGTCCAAGCTCCAGAGATTCAAAGAGGTTTTTTCTTGCCAACTCAAACTCCCTCTAATGTCATGGAAAATTTCACTTGCCTGGACTCGTTCTTCCTCGAAACATATCAACCTAGAGTATGTTTCCTTGCCCTTTTTTGTACTTTGTCATCCCGAGATGTTTTTTTCTTATCTTTCCACATCCCTTCTTATGTGGTCGATGCTTTGGCTCAACTGACTCAGCTAGCTTTAGCAGTTCAGCTGATATTTCCAAGGCTAGTAACTACTAGAATTACCCCCTATAACAAGAACAATTTTCGTTGTACAAAGTCTCAAAGTGGTTGGGATACATTATATACAACTAATATGTCGTTGGTTGTAAAGTGGTTGTAATAGGTTTGGTTGTAATTGAATTTACAACCACATTTACCCACTCGTTGTAATTTTTTTACAACAGGTCTGTATTATGTTTGTAATAAAGTATCTATTACAGTGACATTTTCCTTTTTTAAAATTGTTTTTGGATGTCACCTTCATTTCATTTACAACATTTGATCTCGTTGTAAATACAATTTTCCACTAAATTGTTACTATAATTAATTAAATTAAATTATTAATTTTTTTACATTTAATTCTATTATTCTGAAAAGCATTGAACAACATTTGATTAACTAAAATGAATGTAAAAAAATAACAATTGTAAATAATCAAACATTATAAATATCTAATTAATCAATTTAAAATCATGACATTTAATATGGAGGGGACCTTAATGGGAGAAATTACATTTGAAGAGGTGGAAGAAAGCGAGAAACAGTGGAGTACAACGATTCTGTGCAGACCACTGAGATGTAATCCTCTTTTAAGGTAATGGAAGACTTTTCTTACCGTATTTGGAGGAACATAATTTCTAAGATATAGCTACTTGATTATGGTGTATACATGGTTAAATTTGTAGCTAAAACTTTCTGTGATGAAATGGTTGAGAAGGGAGTAGTATTATTTTATAACAAGCCTGTTATAATTAAACCATGATCTAAAAAAATTTAAAGTGGTTGATCCTGATACTGTCCCTGTGTGGGTACAGATGCATGGGTTACTTATTTTATATTGGCAACCAAAGGCCAATCTGTCTAGATAAGCTAACCCTAGACAAGGAAAGACTATCCTATGCTAGGGTACAATTGTAGGTGAAAACGGGAGAAACATTGCCTGATAAGGTTATGTATTTGAATGCAGAAAATGTGATTATGCATCAGGAGTTGAAGTTTGAGTGGAAACCAGTTAAATGCTCTGATTGTGGTATGATAGGGCATAAGCAGGTGATATGCAGGAGAAAGGAGAATGTTAAATCCGAAGTTGAAAAAAACAAATACCTGTAAGAAGATGTAATCAGACTCAGACTCGGGTGAAGAAGACTGAACTAGGGAAAAAGGTAGAGAATATGAGGTACAAAATTCAGTATGGAGGAAAGGAAGTGCTGAAAGGGTGCAGGAGTTGAATGATAATCTGGAAAAAGAGGAAGGCAATAAGGAAATATTGAGAAAAGAAAAGTATACTCATCTTACTGATCCACCTAATGGAAAGTATAATAATGTGCTGGAATGTTATGATCTAAATAAAATGGTGAAGCATGGTCAGATAAGAAGAATCTGCATGCTGAATCATGTTTGGATACTGGGAATACTAGAAACAAGAGTAAAAAATGAAAAATCAACAAAAAAAAAATTTGGGATAGAATTGGGCTGGGTTGGTAATTGATAACAAAGGGAGATATAGTGGACATAGGAAAAATATGGATTGGATGGATAAAGGATTACTTTGGTGTGACACTGATCAGTAAAGGAGATCAATGGTTGGATATGACAATAGAGATAAAAGCCATGAAAATGGTTTGTTATCTTACAGTGATATATGAGTTTGACACAATAGAAAAGAGGAAAAACTTTTGGAGTTATTAGAATCAAACAGGTATGAGGGATAAACCATGGGCTATAAATGGATATTTCAACTCACCGTCAAAGTTTGAGGACAAGCAGGGAGGAAATGGGGTGGAAGCCAAGCAGATAGAGGATTTTCAAAATATGGTGAAGAAACTGCAGTTCAATGAAATGAGAATAGTAGGGTCAAAATTTTCATGTAGTAAAAGGAGAGGTGAAGGAGAGAGAATATATAGCAGGATAGACCGGTGTATGATAAATATGGCCTGGATGGAGAAGCTAAGAGACTCATACTATGAAATTAAATAAGAGATTATATCAGACCATTCACTGATTCTGATGAAGCTACATAATGGAAAAGGAAGAGCAGAAATGATATTTAGGTACTTTAAGATGTGGGTTTTATCTCCAATGTTCAAAGAAATGGTGAAGGCAGTGTGGAAGAGGAGAAAAATTGAAAATCTGCATGATTTGTTCAGAGCAGTGAAAGAGCTTCAATTGCCACTGGCAAAACTGAATCAAAATGAATTCTCGGAAATAGGGAAAAAGACATGGATAGCAACAGAAAAATGGAAGGAGACACTGGAGATACTGAATACTAATCCTGGGCAGTACTGTAAAATAAGAATAGGAAACTAAGGCAAGGATGAAGCCAGATAGACTGATAGAAGCTGAGTTTCAATATCTTCAACAAAAATAGAAAGTTCATTGGCTGAGAGAGGGAGATAGACCCAGAAGAATATTGTATGCATCAATTAAAAAGAGGCATTTCCAAAACCATATTGTTACTATAAAGGTTGATGGGAAAATGGTGGAGGATTAGAATATGATTGAGAAGAATTTGCTGAAACACTACAATGGCTAGTTGGGTAGCATCAAGGAACCTTGATAAGAGTGTGGCAAGTATGGGAGTTACATTATCAGTGGAGCGGCAAGCTAAACTAATAAGAGAGATAAATGGAGAGGAGGTGATGAAAGCCCTAAAAGTTATTCATTCTAAGAAAAGTCCAGGGAAGGATGGATACATAAGTAAGTTCTTCAAGGATGCATGGGAGATTGTAGGAGAAGGCTTTATAAATGCAGAAAAAAGCTTCTGTAATGGAGATAGTATACTAATGGAGTATGATGAAGCTGTTATAGCACTGATACCAAAAAAAATTAGAATCCTCAAGAATCAGCAGATTATAGACCTATAGCATGTTGCTCAGTGGTTTATAAAACAATCACTAAATTAATATGTTCCAGGTTGAAAGAAGTGTTGCCAGGGTTCATAAGTCCAAATCAGAGTGCATTTGTTAAAGGGAGGCACTTGGCTCATAATCTTTTGCATACACATGAATTGCTTCAAAAGTATCAAATGGCAGGAATGAAAAAGAGTTGTGTATTGCAGGTGGATATAAGCAAAGCATTTGATAGCTTAAACTGGAAGTTTTTGGAGGACTGGATGATGGAGTTAAAATTCCCCAGTTTGATGATAAGCTGGATTAAAAACATGCATTATGTCTTCTACTTTTTGTTTATCATTTAATGGTAGAAAATAGTATCTTTGGCAGGTAAAAGAAGAGTCAAGCAGGGGGGGGTCCACTCTTCCCCTTGCCTTTTGTTCTAAGTATGGAATATTTCACAATGCTGATGTCGAGCATATTGAAGAGAAAATGTTTTGAGTATCATCAGAGGTGCAGCAAGGTGGGGATTCACTTGGTGCTCCTTGCAGATAATGTTATGATATTCTGTGCAGCTAATAGAAAATTAATTGAAGGGGTGCAAGAATGTTTGAATGAGTTTAGTAAAGTCACAGGATTAGAAATCAGCGAAAAAAAGTCAAGGATATATTTCTCAGTTATGGAGGAAGCTGAAAAACAAAGTTGGCTAAAATTCTTAATGTGCAAAAAGGTGAACTCCCTATGCAATACTTAGGGCTGCCACTATCAAGTGCTAAGTGAAATAATCAGGATTGTGAAATATTAATAGTGAAGATCAGGGGAAAGCTTCAAACATGGTCTACTGGTACACTTTCATTTGTAGGGAAATGATGCTAATCAACACTGTTTTGCTGAGCATGGCGGGATACTTGGAAAGTATATTCAGTATACCAAAAGGAGTGCACGAGACAACTGTTAAAATCTACAGGAGTTTTCTTTGGGGAAGACAAGAAGGGAAAAGGGGATTTACACCAGTGTCTTGGTTAACTTTGTGTAGAAGCAAAAGAAAAGGAGGAATGTGACTATGGGATTCATCTACATGAAACAGGGAAGCAATGATAAAACTTATATGGGATCTCAACTCAAAGCAGGACATCCTTTGGATGCGTTGGATAAATGCTTATTATCTGAAGGGAGACAGTTGGGATAAACATCAGCATAAAGGGCATCATAGCTGGGTTTGGAAAAACCTTAACAGGCTGAAAATGACAACGCTGGGATTTTTGAGAAATGGTAAATGAGCATTCGTGAGATTTATAATGAGTTGAAAGGAGGTGAGAACTCTGTTAGTTTGGCAAGATTGGTTTGGCACAAGTCTCTGTTGCCAAAACACAGATTCTTTAATATGAAGGCTGATCAAAGGAGGGCTAGCAATAGTTGGTAATTTGTAGAGGTATAACATTTTGGGAGTGCAACCAGATCGCAGGTTGTGTGGAAACACAACAAGAAACTCCAAGGCATATTTTCTGTGACTGTGAATACACAAGGGAAGTGGCAAGAAGGCTAATCGGGATGGAATTCAGAAATATGAGGGACCTGAAGAAGGCATTGATTAGCATGATATAGAGGAAACAAACAGGTAAAGTGATGAAACGGGTGGGTGGACTTTATCATATTTGGGATGGGAGGAATGGTAGAATCTTTTAGGGGATAGAAAAGGCGGAGATAGTAATCTTTGATATGGTGGAATCAGAATGGAGATGGAGGAAGAAGAAGAACTAGGAAAGGGAGATAGAAGAGGAATATGATAGAAACATTATGGAAATAGCTAGTTAGAACTTTGGGCTGAATGGAGGGATTGTATAGTTAGAAAAAGGAGTTGGAAATTTTTGTAATGGGCCGGGGGAGAGGGCCTAAAGATTGTATGTTATTTTGATTTTAAAGAAAATGTTTAAAAAAAGAAGAAGAAGTCATTACATCTAAAATAATAAAGATCTTTGACTACACAATAAAATCTCAAGGTAACATTATCAACTTAAATCGAGTTTGATGTAACTAAAAACTCTAATGCCACTTGAACTTGTCATTTTTTAACCTGAAAGATCAAAAGGAATAGAAGAGTTATAATACTTCAAAAACTTATATTCTAAACTTTCACATAGAGAAGGTTGAACAAAGCATGAATTATTGGTACACAAGTAACTCCAGTGAGAAATGATGTAACGCCATGCTGGAATTCAAGAGTTTTTTTTCCTAATCATGTTGCTGGAAATGAACCATTTTTGTCCTTGATTATACATGAGACATGGAGAAGATTTAGCGTGAAATGCATATTTCCTTGACGTTTTTATGTTAGACTCAAAGACAGCATTATGATATTCAGAGACTGTCTTTATGAATACCAACACTCCATTGAAACTGTCGAGGTAATTTGTATCATATAACTCAACTTAGATTCAAGTACAATGAAAAAGACCCTTAAAGAAAAGGTCAGGAAAACATGTCGAAATCCTTTTAAGTCCTAACTCCTAATCAAAGAAAAGATGACATAATAACCAATCTTAGATGAAGCCTGTATTTGATTGATAATTGCAGATAGTGAAATGTCAACTTCAAAGAATGTTGAAGAAAATGCCAATTTTTCAAGAACCTTAAAGTACCAAGCCTTAAACAAGTGGCTATTTATCAAATCCTTGATCAAACTCATGTTTAATAATCTAGGTACAAGGTTACCTTCTTAAACATGTCATATGGTAGGCTTAGTCTCCAGTCTTTTCGCTTACGGCTCATTGGCCGTTCCTTCACCCATGGGTCTATATTTTCTTTCACATCAGCCAGCTTCCAGACGTAACATCCAGATCCAGAATCAATCGCGTCGAACATAAAGATACCTTTTTTCTAGGCTTTGTGGCTCATGATTTTCAACGTAGCTGATTCTCACTGGCATGTATTTGAACATGTTCAAGTCTTCTGGTATTTTCACAAGTCGTTCAGCTCCAGGTGATGATTCCTTGAAGCAAGAACAACAATTAAGCCTTTATCACGCTAAAAACAATAACAAAATGACTACAAGCAACCATATTAGGACTTAACAAGTAATTTCTATGTTCTAGTAGAATTAAGCTACCTTTAAACAATCTATTTTCACTTAGAACTTCCATTTTCTTTGGTCTAAGAAATTACTTTTCTTAAAAAAAGGAAGACATGATATTAATGTGACGAGTATTATCAAATTTTCAATTAAATTTTCATGTTATTATTTGAAAGAGGACACTTCTAATGGAACGAGAAGGAATTATAAAACCGGACTGATGTACTCGTAGAATAAAAGATATACATACTTCAATATTTAAATCATCTGAGATGTCTCCAGTAGCTCCAACTTCATCTATCTTTTACCTGAATTATCTGTGGAAAGATTCCATGTCATCCATGCTAGGACAACCATACCTAAAGGACCGTGGAAACATTATATGAATATTCATTGGATTAGGTCTAGAATATACTCCCTCCACTCCACATGAAAAGTCGTGTTTCCGTAACTATTTATAGAACCACGACTCTTCACGTGGACTGGAGGGAGCATTAGAAGAACACATTCCATCAATCATTGGAGGATTACGTAACTAGAAGTCTATACAAAACCTTAACATCTTACAATTAATGCATTCGAGCAACAATAAGAAATGAGTTCAATATGCAAACAACATGACTATGAAAACACACACACACAAACATATGTGCTTAAGTAATTTGGATTTTTATAGTCGTGGAGTACTGAATGCAATTAAAGTCTTACTCATTGAAAAACTTATCAATCCTGACATAAATTGTATCCTCAAAGAGAGGTTTTAAACGCGTAAAGATTCAAGTTATCATCATCATTATCATCAAACTGCAGTAGCACCTCTGGAGCTATGAAAAATTCCCTTTATCCCCACTAATAGTTATTAAAAACCACCCCATCTTCGTCACCTTCACCACCAATCTAAATTTAACAAACTGATCAACCACAACTTACACAATGGAACTCGTGGAAAAAATAGAACATCAAAGATTTTTTAGAACATATACCTCGGGCTCAACTTCTGCTTCTTCCTCCTCCCACACATCATCAATTGGTTCAACCTCCCCACATTTATCTTCTTCTTCCCCTGCAATTCAATCATTTTTTCTCTCTGAAAAAAATGGATCACTTGGAGAGCAAGCATAAGAAAACAAAGTTTACCACTGTTTTCTATGTTGATAACTTCGATAGAACTACCGTTTAAGCGCTGCAGAGGAATGGAAGAAGTGAAAATCAAGGTGGGTTTAAATCTCTTAGAGTGTGAATCTCTAAGATTCGAATCTCTAAATTAGCAAACACATCATACTAAATTGCAGAGTGCAGCAATCATCTGTAGATTAAGAATTAATATCTATCCTCGATTTCACGTGTATGTAAACAAAAACAAATCGGAGTTTAAGCAATAGAATTCAAATAAGTGTCATCTGAACATACCACAATATAAAAGAGTTGGATCTTCAAGCAGATGATCAATTAAACACGTTCGAACTCTCTTCCTAAAATCAAATATAAAGGGATTGATAGAGCAAATGCATGAGAATATGCATCAAGGGAATTAGGGTTAAAACTTTGGGAGTTTTAGGAAGAACATGACGGAATTTCTTTTGAATTTAATTTTTTAACTTTTTAAATTATTTTTCATGGTCAGAAGATTATAGTTTTATTAGAATTTACAACAAAGAATGCGGTTGTAATACTTATTCCGTAGCCAAACCCAAATGAGAAGGGTAAGAAAATCTATTACAACGATTTTATAACTAGTTATAGTTTATTTCTTGTAAATCCCTTGAGAGTTATTACAATGACTTTAAATTTTTTGTTGTAAATACATATTTTTATAACAAATTTTTCACCTTTTTGTAAAATTTGGTTGTAAAAGGAGGTAGTTTCTAGTAGTGAAATAAACCGGGATCCAAGCTATATAATTCGAATAAGTCTCATAAAAACATACCGATATCAATTATAGCTTAACCGCCCCAAGTTTCCGAGCAAAGGAATATCAGAGTGGGAGGAAGGGAACGAGGTTAATTAGTGAGGCGGGAACGATATATTTCTTTGAGGAGAACGCCGAGAAGCAGACACAATCAATAGATTGAACACACGCGTTCGATCGAGCCTAAAACCAAGCAGTAGGGACGACGTCGACGTGGGGCATGGAGCAGTGGAATTAATTTCCTAATTCTAGCGTCTTTTAATTTTCTTTTATTTTAGATACAATTTTGGAGTGTTTTATTCTGAACGCGCACAGGAAGTGAAAAAATGCCGCCTAAAAATTAAAGTAAATTAATTAAGAAGTAAATTTTTTCTACTATCGATAATGTGGTCGTAAAAGTCTGTTACAAAAAATAAGGACGAGGACAACTTTTTACAACAAATTTATAACTAATTACAACTACTTATTTTCCTTCTTGTAAATAGATTGAGTGCTATTACAACTTTTCAGGTTTTGTTGTAAAAACATATTTTTTAAAACCATTTTTCACCCTTTTGTAAAATTTGGTTGTAAAAGGGTGGTAAATTTTTTAGTGAGTGAAGCCCGAGTTACTTATCTAGAGGCTGCTCTTTGGTTGGAGATGGATGGTTTGGAAAGGATGAAGAAGATCTTACTGACTGTATGCGCTCTACTCACAAGGGAACTATCGAGAGGCTTCAGCCTTTTGCTGAGGTGAGGGACCAAGTGAAGCTCTTCCGGATGTTTTTTGACAAGGTTATTAAGACCAGGGCTTCCAGGAATTTTTTCATACAAATCGCCTGCCATATGTTACAGACTATGGTAAGAATCAAGTATTTGAGAGACCCCTAATGTTTCCATAGGAATGTAAAAGACTTCTTGCCCTTATACGTCTCATGATGCCGGGAAGATTTTAGAGCATGCTTGGTGGCATGAAATCTAGGATGTGGGATTTGTCTCCCCTTTCTCGACCACTTGGGGGACTCGCTCCAATCTTTGGTGGTCGACAAAGTGAGGGAAGTGGACGTAGCTGAGGATATTGATTGGAAAGTGCTTGTTCTGGCTCCTTCGCTGCAATTGAAGCATACGATGTGGGTGCAATTGAGATGGGGTCGCAATTGGTGAACCTTATCAACCAATGCTGGTATCTTCCCTTGCCGGGGCTGGAGAAAGTGATGATAAAGTATATCTTACATATATATATGGTAAAACATTTTTATTAGAGTTTGTTAAAAAAATTATGTGTATTTTAAGACGAGACATGGGAAATATTTAATTATTGAAGTTGTTTCATGCTTAGCGTATAATAAAATAATAAATGGACGGCAAATGATAATATCCAACCTATGGATAATGACTAGTGCTGTCAATCTCAGACACGAACCGAGAACCCGACACGGACCGACACGACCGAACTCAACCCGAAATCCGAA
>JAULKM010101898.1:0-10009 GCA_032355605.1 Rubia tinctorum | reverse complement strand
TCAATATGCCCCAAAGCAACTATACAACCACGGAGAAGGAATTTCTTGCGGTGGTATTTTCTTTAGAAACATTTTGATCTTATTTTCTAGGTAATTTTTTTTATTGTTTATGCTTATCATGTAGCGCTTAGTCACTTGATGATGAAGAAGGAGGCTAAGTATAGATTGATTCTATGGATTTTTCCTTTTAGCGAATTGAATTTGGAGGTGGGTGACGAGAAAGGCACGGGGAACCTTGTGGCCGACCACTTGAGCCTATTCATTCTATGCTAAGAAGTGGAGGTTAATGAAAAGTGGTCTACACCTAAAAGAATGTGTTCACCAAAGAATTTAGCACATTTGTTATTATGTTTTGGTTAGTTGATTGCTAGGTTTTGTCAGAATTAAATTACAAGGGGTTTGGATAGCCATTGTTGGTTTTCTTTTCTAAATCCTTCATTTTGTCGACTTATTAGAACTAATGGATCTTACCTCATTACAAGAACCTAGATCTTGTTTTGTAAGATTATTTGTTAAATTTCTCTTTATTACTTCGGCGTAGATTTTAGAAAGTAATTCGTAAGGATAGTAGTAGATAGTAGAAGGTAATTCGTAAGGATTGTAGTAGATAAAATGCCATGAGTCAAAATATTGTAGTAAATGGAACCAAGCCTATAAAAGAAATATTCGAAGTTCAACCAATGAAGGACAGGCATGGCTCTATAATACTGGTCGGGACGTGCCAGCCAAAACGGTTGGTGCCAAAGTGCCCTGGCAAGAACCAGAGGGAACTACACAGCTCGTCGAAATCAACAAGCATGTGCAAGTTAGTTTTTAGGACATATCATGCCATAATTTGCGGCTATGCGCCCAATCTAGTCCATACGGCTGATGAGTTCACATCGGGTATGAAAAAGCTGAATGGAAGCACAGGGAATCGTACTACCAGAAATGGCTATACTTCGGGTGATGCCAAGGCTAAATATCATGTAGATATAAACGCAATACACCATGCTTGGAGGGCTCAAGGCTCGTGCTCGCTGGAGGGCCACAGCTTGATTGTGTAAAATCTTCATAATGAGAAGAGATGTTGTGCATGTGAGAGCTGCTAGAGCTATGCCCTCCAAAATGATACAGCCACTCATGAATAGTAAACGGCCCTTGATGAGGGGGTGATACTCCAAATACCTATCCAAAGTAGGCGGTGCCGCTACGGGATGCTGAAAAATAGGCGACAACATCACCTGTGGGAATGCTGGCTATGGTGGGACAACCTGCTGCTCAATGGGCACCAAGTGTGAGGAATACATCGGGACCTACTCTTGATTGTCCTCATTCTCCTCCTCGGTGCCATTCTCCTCTCCCAGGTAGTGATCACCTAAAACAACCTCTGAACTTGAACCTTGCTCGATGATAAGTTGTTGCAGTTTGAACTTCTTGTTCAGAGCAGTCCTCGAATGCT
The DNA here is from genome assembly GCA_032355605.1 of Rubia tinctorum. Classification (NCBI taxonomy): domain Eukaryota; kingdom Viridiplantae; phylum Streptophyta; class Magnoliopsida; order Gentianales; family Rubiaceae; genus Rubia; species Rubia tinctorum. Next base: position 8,568 of record JAULKM010101898.1, on the reverse strand, counting down.
GGGGAAAACTCATGAACTTTTTGCCCTTGTATAACCATAAAATAGTGTCATACTTTACCTATATAAGCTTCACCTCATCCATGACAGGTAGAGTGAGTGACAAAATATTCCAGGAGGTCGGACAAGCACTACCCATGCAGATGGACCAAAGTATCCTACAATCCATCTCGGTGGTAATAGTGGGTTCCTCGTGGAAACCAACTACCACAGTTAACAGTCGGGCTACGTACCTTAGTGCCTGATGAACTATGTCATGGTTCCTTCTTTCCTTCCCTCTCAGCTGGCTGCTGATTGTTTCCCATAATGCATATTAATCATACCCTGCATCCATTTCGTTGTAACCCTTCACATTCCTCTGTAGCTTGATTTGAAGATTATTTCCAACCAAGCATAAGTCATGCCTTGCAGAACATCTCCAAAATTGAATCTAATAGATCTCCCCATCTTCATGTTGTTCTCCTTGGCAATAGTAGACAAAAACTCAGAGGTGTAACTAGTGTACGTAGGGGCTGAAAAAGTAGTAAACTTCTTCATAACAATCCTACCATGTATGACCCTGAAAGGTTTGTTAAGATTGAGATATTTGAGTTTCTCATCATCCACAAAAAATTTCTCCTAAATAGGGTGCCCTACTAGGTAGCCCCACCTTTCCATTTGATCCCGAGAGAGAGATGTCAACCTTATAAATGGTACACTAGATTCTCTCCTATGTCTATGAGTAATGATAATTGCACAAAAGTATAGCACAAAAACAGATAGATTCTAGAAAAGTTTTCCAAGAATAAGCACAACAAACACCTTCAAGAATAGAATAATATAAACCACAATTCCCACAAAAATTTCCAAGCATGAAAACCCTACACAACAAGAATTTCAAAAAATCCAATTCTTCGAATGAATAAACATTCATCCAATTATCTATAGTGCCAAATATGGTGAGACTTTTTCATGAGGAATGTGCAGAATTCCTCTTAGAATGGTTTAAAGAAACTCCAATACCTGGTATGGGCAAAAAATTGAGTTCTTTGGGAGGAAAACTCAATTCAGGCCAAGATATTCTTTCAATTTTCAAGGAAAATATGTGAGGTTTATGAGATTAAGGTTTAGTGGGTTGGACAGAGCTCAGAAAGATGAATATTTTGATACCTAATGGCGGTGAATCGGATGAAAATTAAGGAGATATGGCTAAAATAATGGGAGAGGATGAATATGTGAACATAGGAAAGGAAGAAGGTAGAATGGCTAGTGTGGGAGGCTGGGAACGAGGGGTGAGGTTTATATATGAGGGTAGTCCAGGTTTAATTGGGTAGAAAGGGAGGAAGCAAGGATCCATGCGGGGGATTCATGCCAACACTTGGTAGTGCCACGTTGGGGGGTCTGTGCTGAAGATGAGGTGACACGAGCCAGCCTCGTGCCGGTGCCAATTGGCTCTTGTTAGGGAATGTTGGCCTCAGGCCAGCACTTATATCGCAAGCACGTGGTACCCAAGTGACAGCCACATCAGCCTCTTGCTAATGGGCTCTGGCATGGCCCGTATTGTATGTAACGCTGTGCCAGACCCTTGCACGAGGCACCCCTACATTTTATTTTCAAAAAAATGTTCTTCCATACCTTCATCCAAAAACATCAAAACCAAGAGCAATACTATCCCAAATAAAAAAGATGACTGAATTTTTCTGAAAAAACACCACCAAAAATGTACACTCTTAAAATTTAAAAGAATTCTGTTTGAAAAGAAACTATAACCTAAAGCACTGTATTTTTATTTTCGTCCTCACGGCTTATTATTTCATGCATTTTTGTAAAACTAATAAGAACAATTTGATGGGTCACCGGAATCACCATCCTTGACACCACCAACAACCACGTCCGTATGGATGGATCTCTACATTACCTTAGGCTTACCCTTAGTCTTTGGCGAGACATACCAAACATGCCCATCTTTTTCAAGTATCGATACATTTTTGTTGATTTTGGGAATCACAAGGGGTTTATGAGTGATTAATTCCTTAACCCACTTTTTTCTGCTGCAAGTTAGTGTGCAATATACGAGGCAAAACCTCTTTAATCACACCAAAAGAGACATGTTCATCAACAAGTGTATCATTGCATGGTTCATTCATACAAGATAGAGCATGCAAGGTTTCAACATCGGGTAAAACCTCCTCATCTCAAGAATCTCATTAATACATTTAACATTTTCAATCACACAAGATTCATCATGTTGAGCAAATTCCTCACACAAAGTTATGCCTTTGCACATAAAAGAGGGATTAGGTGAATCATGCTTAGACTTGTAAATATCAAACCCAACTCTATCCATGTCATCCTCTAAGGTTAGTGTTCTCGAATGAACATTGATCTTAGTCCTTGACATTTTGAGAAAAGGTCTCCACAATAAAATTGAGGGTGCACCACCATCGTGCGCTACATCAAGGACATACAAGTCCGTCAGAAACACCAAATTTCCTACTCATACTATCACATCCTTCACTAGTCCACGAGGACTAACTTGGGGGTGATCGGTCATTTGTACGATTACCCTAGTCTCTTTAAATTCACCTATTTCTAGGTTTTCATAGATGCAAAAGGATATGATAGTAATGGAAGCTCCAAGATCAATCATATCATTTTCACCAATTTACCACCTAAAGAAATAGGAAATGAAAACATGTCGGGGTCATCACATTTTGTAGGCAATTTTCTATGGTTAAGAGTGCGACTCCTCCTATTTTCACTTTATCTACTTTCTTAAGTGGTTTATTCTTCTTTCTTGTAGATGCAACTTTTAAAAAATTGCATACGAGGGAACATGGTCAATCAAGTCTAAGATCAGGACACTAACCTCCACCTTCTCAAAGATTTTTTTGGATACATCATTGGCTGGCACCTTCGGTCTTCCCTTATGTGCATTAGGGAAAGGCGGTGGAAGATTAGCTCTTGCTTCGGGTGTTGGAATCTCCTTGATGGGTTCCTCCACAACCAATTCTTGCTCTTCCAAGCTGGTTCAGTTGTTGTCCATAATCAAATCATCCTCTTGTAAGATTTCCTTCTCGGGCTCACACACCTCCTTCCCTCTTCTCAACTTCAAAGCGCTCTCATTCCTCGGATTGATCTCCAGTTGGGAAGGAAGTTTGCCTAACTATTTGGCTTCAAGTCAGCTACTAGGTGGAAAGTTTCTTGACTTGAATCTCAAGACTCTTGATGCTCAAGAATGACCTAGTCCCGAGATCTTCAATCTCTCTCCGTGTATGCTCCGTAAAGACATCTTGCTTCTTGGCCAATTAAGAGATTGCTTCAAGGATTTCCTCTCGATCCAACTTTTAAAGTAAGGAGTTGTTGTTTGAAGGCCCTTCTCTCCTTGGATAGGGTTATGGTAGAGCTTGTCCGCCTCGTTTGTACCTTGCATTTGGTTCTCCTCATACAACGGAAGTTGGGGTGATTGTCATACCTCGGGTTGAAAGTGTTTACATAGGGATCTTGCTTTTGTCCTCCTTGGTTCCCACAAAACCCTTGTTGTTGTCCCCTAGCCATTGTTGAAATCCAATGCCTTAACTTCTTCAAACCTCCACCACTTGCGGGTACACATCTTTGTGATGATCAAGATTACAAACACATCACACTTTTGCTTGTTGAACTCCCATTTTCATGAATTCTTTCATCATAGAGGCAAGAGCTTAGACTTGATCCTCTAACTTAGGGGGTTAAGATGGTTCATACATAGGCTTCACTCTAGACCTTGTACCAAATTGCCTTGTTCCGTATCCCATCTCCTGGAAGAGTGTCATTGCCTCCCTTGAGATCTTGTTGGCGATCGAACTGTTGCAAGCGGCGTTCACCATACACATGTCATCATTGCAAAACATTTGAAGAAATAGTAAACCAAGTCTCCTCCTTGAATGGATGATACGGACAACTAGCCAACAACCTCTTGAACCTTTCCCAATACTCGTAGAGGGACTCAGTAGCAAACTGAGAGATGTTGGAAAATTACTTCTTCTACCCCATAGAATTTGAAGCTGAGAAGTATTTCTAGAGGAATTTACGCTTCATATCCATCCATGAGGTGATACAACCGGGCGGTAGATAGTATAACCAATCTTTGGCCGAATCCCAAAGTGAGAAAGGGAATGCCCTCAGATTGTAGTATTCCTCTGAAACACCAAACTAGGTGGGATTCCAAAAAATGCTTGTTTGGATCTTCTCAGGCCATCCTATGGAAAGTTGACAAGAAATGGACCATGCAGCTCTTGAGTTCACACGTCATATTAGGTGGCAATAGTGGGAAGTTGATATAAAGCGGTTGATTCTCAATGTTTGGAGCCATCAACTCTCTCAAAGTACGGTTGTCCTCCACCGTTACTTCTTTCTCTATAACTACCGGTTCTTGTGGAACTTCCGGTCTAGGTCTCCTCTTCCTTCCTCGCCTACTACCTGTGCAATTTTTTGGACTATGTAAAACTCCCAAGTTCTTGGAAAATGTACCATAAATCGGGAATAAGTAATGGCTAACTAAAATCAATACTAACAAATAGGGTTAGAAGTAACTGGAAACAAGTAAAAAAGCTCAACAACAAAAATCAACAAAAAAACAAAACAAAACAACTTACTCAACTAACACGTTATGCAAGTTAACTACTAGATCGTTAAACTAACATCCCTAGCAACGACGCCAAAATTTTACCCCCCTCCCGACGTCGCTAATAAATAACATTTTCACTTGAGATCCACTAAGCCGAGAAGGGGACGTGAGTTAAAGATAAGAATTTGTATGTTTCTCCCGTTCCTACTACTATACTACCAAGAATGGTAGATAGTTGCAAGTACGGGGGTCGTCCATACAGATATTAGGAATCTAATAATTAACTAAACACAAGTGTGGTTTGATCATCAATCCGACCACGTGTTAGGAATAAACAGTGTTGTGAAAATACTCATTTTGGGAGTGGGGTTTTCAACTATTAACTACAAGCATGAAATCAACGGAATAATCTATATAAACAAACACTCAGGGAATATTTGCGTAACATGGTGAATGTTATTTCGATCACCAATTACATTAAATACAAGAACTTAACCCTATTCTAGTGTTTGTGTCATGTGGTGCAGATAATGGTCAAAACTTCCCCCTATCTATCACATAGAGGTGCGCGTATTAAATCTTTCATCGACCTCGCCTCTGCGACTAGGGAAGTGCAACAACAGCTATAGCACATTGCACAAGTCTAATTCTCCACCATACAATTAAGTCTCGGGTGGAACACCGAGAACAAACTATCCCTAGGCCTTCAAAGGCAAAGGAAATAACGTCTTAACGATGACTTCTAGGATCAACAAAATAATCCTAGCTTGCTACCTACTCTACCTTTACCCGCAACCATTCGAACCTCTTTGGTTAGCTAACTAGATACAGGGTCGATCGTGATGATTAACAACGGTAACCTTCATGAGCACGCCCAGTTCCGGACTATCGTCAACCCAACTGCACCTAGATTTCCTTAACCGAGAATTAGCAATAGTGCACCAACATGAAAGTATACTCAATTTTGTGCCACAAAGTGTGACAATCATGCAATTCACAAGAATATTAGGAACAAGCTAACATAATGATCACAAAACACATAGAAATTTGAAGATCTAGAAATCTCAAAAAATAAACATCAACACATGAATACACATATAATCTACAAGATAGATCCCTACACCCTAAGAAATAGACCCATGGAAAATATTGAGTTAAATGCCATAGATCTAAGAAAATAAGAGAAGGAAAAGAGAATAAGTGCTCTAGAGAGAGAGAACTCTCCTCTTCTTTCTACCTACCAAGAGAGAGAGAAAATCTATATTACGCCTACTTAGTTAACCCTAGAAGACTAAAGGCTCCTATACATCGAAGTAGTGAATTAGGCCTAAAAATAGGCCCAAAAGTGGCCAAAAACCCTGCAGCCGCCACTAGCGCGAGGGGTGCTTCGTGACATGGCATGTGCCTCATACTGGAAATTAACATGATCCGTATTATTTAACACAAGTTGTGCTAAGCTCTGGCCCCTCGTGCTGAGCCCTAGATCGGGGGCTCCCTCGTGCCGGCGAGGTCCGTGTCAACTGGAATCGGCTTTTTACCGATACTCTATTTTTACTCCTTCTGATCCGCGTCCCACATCATTTGGCAAGCCCCGTCGGCTGGAACCTCATTTTTCTTAGTATCATGATGCGCCCCACATCATTCTTCTCACCCTGTTAGCTGGTCTTGGCATTTGTGACTTAAAACAGTGCGGGCCATGTAAAATGAAATGTCCCACTCTCATACTTAGCCGATTTCTGGAGTGAAAGGTCGACTTGGAGTGCACGGTCAGCCATAACGGAGACCCCTTGTGCTAGATTTTTACATGGCTCGTGCGAGGTGATACGGGTCGTGTCAAGGCTCCCTGACATAGGCCATGACGCTTGGTGCAGGCCGTGCTATTTTTGGCTCGCGCCAGGCCTGTGCGGTTCACACTGACCGTGGCTAGTTTACTTGGCTAACTTCTTTGCTCCACAACTGGCGTTGGTCCAATTTGGGAGTTCTTATGGTTAATTTTATAGCACTCAAGAAGACGAATCCAATGGTGACACTCTTAAGTGCTGATTCTTCTCTGATTTTGCCCAGAACTCCAAGAAACCTTGAACAACGATCCCTCGGTTTCTCCATTGGCCTTCTTGAACTTCGAATCCGCCCTTCTTGATCCCAATTCCATCTACTACCATGAATTGGAGTCTGTGGCCTTCAACCTACTATCATTCTTGCAAATAGACTTCTATATCTTCTACCATCCTTACGAATGATCTTCAAATATCTACTACCACCCTCACGGATGGCCTTCTACAAAAGAAAATGAAAAAGCACTCATGAGCAACCAGTAATGAGATCAACAATGAAGATTTAGGTGCCTGTGAATACAAAGTGTCCATTAGCTTCAATTAAGTCCACAAAATGTGGGATGTAGACAGGAAAACCAATAATGGTTGTCTAAACCCTTTGTCGTGCAAAACTAACTAAAACTAGCAATCAACCAACCAAAAGATGATAATAAATGTGTTAAATTCATCGGCTAATGCATGCATAAAGGTGCACATCACGTCTTCAAACTCTAGGAGGGAAGTTTGAGTCATCGTATAGGAAGAAGGATGAACTAGTCTCAGATTATGTTTCTAGATTTTGACGGTTTCTAATAACCTCAAAAGAAATGGTAAAAAGTTGGAAGACGTTAGAATTATGGAGAAAGTTCTTCGATCTTTAGATCCAAAGTTTGAGCATATTGTTGCTATCATTGAGGAGAAAAAAGACTTGGAGGACAAGACAATAGAGTAGCTTCTAGGCTCATTGCGAGCCTATGAAGAAAAGAAGGAGAATAAGGAGGAATTCGTGGAGCAGGCATTCAAGATGCATGTTCATCCAATAACGGGAGAAGATGGTGGGAGTCAACAAAGAAAAATATGTGGTTGAGTATGGTAGTGGATATGGATATGGACAAGGTTAAAGGTCGAATAACAACCACATAGGAGAATACTCACATGGAGGTCGTGGTAGATGAAGACCAAAACCTAGGTATGACAAGTCTCACATCAAATTCTACAACTGTGAGAAATTTGGGCACTATGCCTCAAAATAAAGATCTCCAATAAACAATAGAGTTCATGATAATGCCAATGCTGGAAAAAATGGTGTTTTACTTTTTGCCCCCATCGAAGTATTCGATGATGAAGAAGAATGGGATTGGAGTCCACACAAAGGAGAATATAACTTCTTTCCAAAACTGGAAGAAGAAAGTGTTGAAGAAGAAATGATCGAGCAACCAAGAGTGGAGCCAATCATCCCACAAGCTTTACCAGGTGCAAGTTCAGAAGAGGAAGCGAAAAAGGAGGAGCAGATGGAGGAAGAACCATTGAAGGATGATATTCGGTTTACAGATAGCTTTTCAATCACTCTCACGGGTGTTGACACGCGTGCTATTGTTTTTCATAAACAATAAAGGAAAATGCTTGACAGACCTCTTTATTAGGTTCTTCGCGATCAAGAGGAAAATATAGCTCTAGAAAACTTTCTTGGAACAACTCACACATATGGTGTTCCTAGTGCATAGAATATAGTTGATGTTGAGAGGTTTGATCAGCTCCAAATCCATAAAACAAACAAGGTTGATATTACATTAGCACAAGAGAAGTTGGAGGAAATTGATGATGTTTTGTCAGCCAAATATAAAGAGGCCATGAAGGATGATAAGCTAACCAATCAGCTGGAAGATTTTCATGACCTGGTTGCTAAGAATGCAAAGAAATAAAAAAGGAAGATTGGGGGAAAAGATTCCAAGTTCAAGAAGAAAGTGGGATTTGACTTCAATTCCAAAAGAGCATAAGGTCATTGGCATGAATTGGATTTTCGAAAGAAAAGAAAATGTGAAGGAGTTGAAGTTGCTGCAAGAGTAGCCGATGAGGATCTCTATGGACTACAAATCAGGAAGAGATGGGAGCAAGAATCATGTTTTCCATGATCAAAGTAAACACATTGACATGCGGTATCACAACATTAGA
>JAULKM010101897.1:0-10009 GCA_032355605.1 Rubia tinctorum | reverse complement strand
TGAATATATTCTCTTGCTAAAGAGCTTTTATATGCAAAACTTGTTCTCCAAAAGTTACTCTAGGAAGTAACTATTTGTTTGCTAGAGGGAAAGAGCAAGGGAAAACCATGAGGAACTTTCAACCAAGTTAAGGTGCCGTGCCTTTGATACATCCTGTCTTACACGAGGATTCCTAGAACTCCAGCCCATAGTTGAGGGAGACTCTGATCCTGTGAACTCTACAAGTTGAGGTGTTGGGTGTCTTAAACCAAAAACTGAATCAGCTTTTGGTACTTGGGTTACAGAAGCCTACAAGATGAGAGTTATCAGTAAGCTACACCACTATGAGGAACTCTCAAATAAATTTAATTTAAAGGGAAAAGAATCTCCTAATCTCAGTCAAGCCATAAATTTGTACAATTATCACAGTGATGTCATCAGTACGAGTTTCATATTGTAACCAAAGGCGATATGATTCAGCAACAATAGTAGCACAAGCATCACGAGGTTCCTTGTGCTACACAACCTGAATGGTTTTTATAAACAGAATAAGAACCTTCGAGCTTCGAGCTTTATGGAGAAAGCACCTTGCTCGCTTCACCATCACGTAAGAAAGGGAAAATGATAAAGATGTGTAGATTAAAGAGACTCTGCAATGTTTTCAACCAGAAAATGTAAGAGACTCTTTCAAAAAGTTAATCAGAATAAGAGAGCTCATGAAGAAAAGGTAAACCTGTAAATGTTTCAATCTTTCTTTGAAAGAAGAAATGTTATAACTTAGCAGCTATAAGAATTTATCAAATATTTAGCAGCCATACTGTTTGGTCACATGCCGGAGGCTACAACCAGATAGAAAGAACTGATGAAGGCATGCACTGATGCCAAACTAGTTGCTGCCATCATCGGTTATGTGAAAGTCACCGCCCCTGGTCTTACTCAGATGAAGCAGAAGCAAAAGAAAAGCAAGAAAGCAGCTAAAAAATGAGAGATCTTGGAAACCATTAATATTTTGGAATTTACTTGAGTACATGGGAAACAGTTCAACAGAGTATTACTCTTAGCTTTAAAAAAAAGAATTTATCAAATATTATCCTACCTTATAGCAACATAAGAATTTAGCAAATATTATCCTACCTTATAGTAGCATAAGAATTTATGAGAAATATCAAATAATTTATAGCAGTATAAGAGAATCAGATTATCATACCTTAAAGGGAACAAACAACAGTTGCGTAGCGGCGTGAGCCGCGTGAGCAGCAAGTGAGCGGTGAGTGACTAGAGAAATAAGGAGATTACTCGCCGGCGAAATAGGAAGATTGATAGACAAAACAAGAAGAAAGGGAGAGAGCAGGTTGGTGGAAGAGAGCAGGTCGGCGGGAAAACAGAGTCGGCGAGACAGAGCAGGTCGGTGGGAGAGAGCAGTTCGGGAAAACAGAGTCGGCGAGACAGAGAGCAAAATCAGAGATTAGAGTTTGAGGGAGAGAGGCAACAGAATCAGAGAAATAGGATTTGAGGGAGAGAGGCAACATTCAAGCTTTTATACTAGGGCTTAAAGTATTTAACGCTTCAGATTAACCCTAGTTTAAATCAATGGGTAGGATTATTTGCTCTACTTTATTATTCTTTTTTCATTTGTTATGAATACCTTTTAACCTAATTTGATTTCTTATATTTTTATTTTTTTCTGAAGTTTTTTATATAATTAACTGAGTGTTTGATGTTTCAACATGGATGTTGAAGTTTTTTTAGCAATGGACTTTAGGGGGGAGCTAAAAGTTTGAGCTCATGTTCCAACATCCATATTGTTTTGGTTTGATCACTCTATTTGCATAATTGTAGATTTAAAAGTCCAAAAGATTGATGAGTCCACAAAATGACAAAGAGAGAAATTGTAAAGTCTAGATTCATTTAATTGGCAGTTTGTGGAAACTATGCAAATATGATATTATGTTGCAACATCAAAGAAATAAGGTTTGTGAGATAAGGAAAACCGAGTTGGAATCCGAGAAGGGTTATATTTAATCCAGGCTGTGTTTGATTAGAGATTATATCAATTCCTATATTTATGGGATTGTATTAGATTTATGGAATTGGAATTAACTTGAAATATTCAGCTATGGTAAGGATATGAACTAGATATTCTAATTCCTTACTTTAAGGGATAAGATTTGATAATTCCTATCTCCTAGGGATTTGATTGTTATCATAATATTTTGTGGAGATGGAATTCTATTCGCACAAGAAATTTGAGACGTGCGACATGCTTATATATGTGGACATTCGGGCTGAGCTACTTACAGATTTAATTGGAGAAAATCTACATTCAGGTGTTCAGATATTCAGAGTAGCTGAAAGCTTTGAGTCTGTGTTCCAACATGATCAAAACCTTTTGATCAAAGTTCAAAATCGTATAGCTTAATTCCTCGAGAGGAGAAGATCCAGCATCGATGAGTATCGAGGTCAGAGGGAGTCTGCCGATCGGTAGCAAGGAGAGCTTGCAAAATACACATATTATAATTAGAAAAATTAGTTTAGTTGTATGGTGTGCATTGTACTATATCTTTATGATTAGTGTATTTATTTTGAACTGGGTCAGACCCCGCAGATGTAGGTGAAATTCACTGAACTGTGTAACCAAGTCTGTGTGTTCTTATTTTACATTTCCGCATACTTGGTTACACTAACGATGTTGGAACATAGTCGTGATAATTGATAAATTCAGGTAAAAGCAAATTTAAGTAATCTATATCGTCGAGAAGTAGTTCTATCTAACAGAGGCAACAACAAGGTATTTACTCATCCCTAATGAGCAAGAACCATATAAAACCACACGAAACAAGTATTACATCTTTGAGTTAATGTCCATATGTGTTGTATGTTGCACTTTCACTGATCATGAAGGAAATGTGTGGTTGGTGGAAAAATACAAGTTTCCCCTATTCCATCCAAGATTAATAGTGTGAAATGGCCTAGGGGAACCATAATTCTAACTCTTAAATAAATTAGGAAGAAACTAACTATGAACTTATTCTAGCACTTATTGCTAAGTGACCACATTCAGGTTGCAAGAACATTTTTATTCAACAAGATAATGCTAGCACCCATGTATTAGCAAATGACCCAGAATTCCTTGCAACAACCAATTCAGTCGATTTTTACATAAAACTAGTGTGCTAACCTGCTAAGTCAGCAGATTTAAACATTCTATACTTGGAGTTTTTTGCATCGATTCAAAGTTTACAACACCAACACCCTAGCTCTATCCTAGATGGACTATTACAGGCTGTAATTAATCCATTCGAAAGGAAAAACCCCAAAACACTACACAACATTATCATTTCTTTACAAAATCTGATAATCAAGATAATGAACTGTAAAGGGGGAAATAACTTCAAACTAGCACACATGGGAAAACAAAGACTTAGAAGGCTTGGGATTCTTCCACACAATCTGATTGTGGATTCAAAAGTTGTAAGGGGATATGTCTGGAAGATTTGGTTGTACTTGGAATGATAACAAAGGTTCAAGACTTGTTGCTCAACATGGAAATGGTTTAGAAAAATTATTTCAAATTATTTTGTGGGGTTGTGTTTCTAGAAATAAATTCTAGGGCAAACATGTATTTTCGTTTTCATAGTCATATTTATAGGGCAGCCTTGTAAAAGATCAATGTTTATCTCTCTTTTCGAATGTAATGTAAAAAATTCTTATTTTCATACAATTTACGGAAATTGTATGTTTTATGTTAAAATTTCCTTTTTTTAAAAAAAATTAAGTCAATGAATGTTTCAGCAAGAAATTATAAGCTTGTTTAGTACACTATAAGTACACCCACATATCAGTACTAGTCATACATGATGCTGTCATAATGTTTTGAAAATAAAAAATATGGTTGGATCTTAAAGGCGGTACACAAAAAATATCATCACTTAAGGCTTACTGCTAGGACTAAGTTTTGTATAGGTAGGGTACACACGCAACCCACCAAACTAAGTAAAGCACGAGTGAGGTGTTCATGCCAGCAAATCGATGGCAGCACCTCGCTACAACATCCAAAGCCAACAACATGTAAAACCCGCATCAGGCTACGGTCACATACATATATCCCGATAACCACAATCTAAGAACTGTGGCTCACCATATCCATCACCCTGGATCTCAGTAACACACCCTACGTGGGTTAGCGCCACATAGAATATAGGATGAATGGACCTATAAATAGTGGAGGGATAAAAGAGCCCAGTTAAGCAACAACAAAAGAACTAATATTATTCATTACTTCCAATCATTGGCTTTAGCATCAGAGCATTTACCTCAAATCACATCTTGGAGATTCTTCCAGGTAAAACAACCGAGCATTCAACGCCGATGAGGGTCATCGCTATTATTACCACATCAATGGCATCGTCTGTAGGGACCTTAACTCTTAGGTCAATATTGTTCTCTTTGAATCATAATGGAAACCAAAAGTAATGCAAGCCCACTGGAACGCACAATAGGGTCATACCACCCGCAACCGATCCATGTTCCTAAAGGCAACCGTCGGCTAGGCCAGAGGAAACAAAGAGTTTGAAGGTGACGCAGAGGCACAATCTTCTCCCCCGGCCGAAAAGGAAAAACAGGCTTTCACAGCCTTTTTGGAAGCCAAAGGAACAACTTTGTAAACAATTCGTCAAAGCCAACAGGGTACTGATAAGACATTAGATGCATGTTTTCGTAAAGCATTTAAAATCTCTCTTTCAATGTTTTTGTTGGTGGATAGTTAGGTTTAGATAGGTTTTGCACAATAGGAAATTAGAACCATCATCTTTCATTTTCTTGTGTAACTTCTTTATTTTTTAGCCGATTATAAACCTAATGGGATTTCACCCTTATGAGTAACTCATATCCTTTTTGTGAGATTTAAAATGTAGATAACTCATGAGTGAAGGCCATCAGCAAGGATAGTAGTGGATTGAAGGCCAACCGCAAGGTTGGCAGAACTATGAAGGTCATTGAGGTTAAAATGGTAGAAGATTGAAGATCGTGAAATAAGGATGCTCAAAGTCTGGAAGAAATCAAGAGGCATGGGCCTTGCATTTTTTTATTTTGGGCTTTTGTAGTTTTTTTTTCTGAGCTCTTGTTTGCTTTCTTGAAGTGTTCTAGCGTTTGTGCTAGTGTTTGTTTAAGGACGAGTATTGTTTAGTACCTTGTTTATGGTACATACTCGTACTATGAACTTAGGGTCTCAACATTGCTTACCTTAAAACACAGGTATGCATAGAAGATGAAAGAGAGCAACCAAGGAAGTTCCTCAAAGACTAGTTGGCTAATGCTTAGACATTGAATCCAATAGCTGAGGATAACAGAAACCTCAGAGAGTTGATGGATCAAACTATGGAGATTCAACCTCTCTGTATCATTTTCCCACCTTTGCCTGCAAATATGACATGTGAGCTCAATTCGGGAACGATACAGTGCTTGCATATTTTTCATGGCATTATGGTCGGAGAAGATCCGAACAAGCGCCTCTCCAAGTTCCAACTTGTTTGCATAAATATGAAGCACCTGGGTGTTTCAAAAGAAGATTACAACCTTTGATTTTTCCCTTTTTCACTTAGAGATGCCCGCTAAAGACTTGTTGTACTATTTGCCTCCGAGGTGTATTACAAGTTAAATGGACATGAAGAGGTGTTTCTTGGATAAATTCTTACCCATGTCAAAGTCTTCTAGGATAAAAAGTATCTTTCCAACATTTCCCAACAATCGAACGAGACTCTTTTTGAGTATTGGGAAAGGTTCAAGAGGATTTTGGCTAGTTGTCCATTTTACCTCTTTAAACATGGTTATTTGGTCTACTATTTATTCGAAGGATTATGCGATGATGATATGAGGGTTGTAAATGTGTCATACAATGGTTCTATCACAAAACAAGAAACCATAGGACACCATGTCCCTTTTTGAGGAAATGACAATTAGAACAAGGAAGTTTGGCACTAGACTAAGATCCCAAACCAATGAACTACTAGAAGAGTAAGTACTTGCTTTGAGGATGAAGGATTTATGAATGTGAGGGTTCAACATGCTAGAGTGTGTGTGGTGTGTGCATTGGCTCATCCCACAGACATATGTCCCCAAATGAAGGATGAGTTTGAGGAAGTGAAAGCCCTAGACTACCAAGGAGGGAAAAAATATGGAGGAAATAGGAAAGTTTCAAGAGGTCAAACAATAAGGGTTCCATTGGAACCAAGGATTAGAAAAGAACCAAGACCTGTACGAGAACTCTTTCAACCATTACTATCGAGACCGCCCTATCATTCGTTGGAGAAACAAGCAACAAGTGCAAAACAACTATAGGAGAGGTCAAGGGTATAATCGAGGGGGAAGATCCACAACCCTACCCGAAGCAAAAGTGTTCTCATCCTCATTAATTATAAGATCGTTACATATTTGTGTCAGGTTTGGGCCGCACAACCCCTAGCTAACAACTATATATAATCTATTAAAACTTCCTAAACTTGAACACGTTCTTTAGTTCACACACTGTGGGGTGAGGCCCCCCCCCAAATAACCAATTATGAAGTCCATGTGCCGAATAGGCAATAAGCTACACGACCTTCAATCATAACATCTCTGTGGTTTTGGAGAGGCTATAGCAGGATTTCTCCAATCAGCGGTGGAAATTGCTTGTTGAAGGAATTTCGAGGGCAGGTTCATTTTAGTTTGAAGCAGTTTGGTACTGTGTGCCTCTATATTTATTCATAGTTGGTCTGATTTATCCCCATTGAGTTGTAACAACTCTATAGTTCTAGTATTGAGAACTATTTTGGAGGTTGCTGTTACGTCAACGGAGTCACAAAATCACCAACATTACAGCTAAAGAGTAAAAACATAAATAACAACTAACTGCACCTAAAAACATGTGTTAACCAATGCATTTAGCACATTTATTAGTAGCTTTTGTATGGTCGATTGCTAGATTTAAGTATGTTTACATTACAAGAGGTTTTAATAGCCTTTGTTGGGTTTCTTGTATAAAACCCTTGTTTTGTAGATTATTTAGATCTAATGGAGTCTATGTCCTTACGAGCATCTAGATCCTATTTTGTGAGCTTCATTGTAGATTGCTCGTAAGCACTTCAGATTAGTTTATTGAAGGCTATTCGCAAGAATGGTAGTATATTGTAGAAGGCAATTTGCAAGGATGGTAGAAGACAAAAGGCCATGAGTCAAAATGTGGTAGAAGATAGAATGGCCGAAGAAGGAAGACAAAGATGTGGGGTGAATTGTAATCAGAGAGTTGCACAGTGGTCTAGGAATAATTCAAGAACAACCAACCCTTGTGGGTGATACCATTGAATTTGTCTTCTCGAGCACTATAAAATGGACTACAACAACTCCCAAATCGGATCAGCGGTTCATCTTTAGCGGTGCAAACAAATTGAAGGAAAAAGCCAAATTTTGGAAGAGTCAAAACTTGCATGACCTGTGTAGATTTCATGGCCCATGCCATGCCGGTTACAAGACAAGATCTGAGGAAAATAAGTCCTCGTATTGTCCATGTGCTTTTGCATAGCCCATGTGCCAAGATGTTGAAGATCTGGACCTCCAACCCGTGCCCCACAAGGTATTGCATAACATGCACGCTCGGAATGGAAGATGAAGGCTCTGGCTCATGGCCCGCGTGCTTTTGCACAAGCCACACACTCAGTACACCCGGGGAGTAATTCCATCCAGCAGCCCATGCACTATTGCACGGGCCGTGTCAATGTGGCACGAGTGGGGACCTAGGGTTTCACTAGGGGAAACCTTATAGTTTCCTTAGGGTTTCTTCCAAACTTGAGCCTTTAGAAACCCATTTATCTTTTTCTATATAAGGAGCCTTTAGTCTCCTAGGGTTTAACAAGTAGGCATAATTTAGATTTTGTTTTCTTGGTAGGTAGGAAGGAAGATGAGAGTTCTCTCTCTAAAGTTCTTCTCTTTATCTTCTCTTAGTTTCTTAGATTTATGACATTTAATCCAATGAATGTCACTGATCTATTAATAGTAGCATAGTTTATTTAGCTTGGATATTTATATTTGTATTCATGACTTGGTAGTTATTTTGTCGGATTCTGAGATCCCCCTATCCTTTAATGCTTATGATTATGATGTTGGCTTACATTCTTGTTAAATGTATAATTGATATACTATGTTGGCATACACCTTAGTCTACTATCATTGTATGGTGCACTATTGTTGTCCCCTCAGCAGTGTTGGCTAGGGTAATAGGGGGAGTGAGAAGTTCGCAACTGTGTGGGTCTATGCATGTGGGTCGTGAGCACTGCTCCGATAACCGTACGCTAGTAAGACTGATTACTCGCTAGTAATAACTAGACGGTAGCCCGATAGGAGGATAAGATAGTTGTAGTAACTAGGGTTGGCATAATTTGACCTTTGTTGTTGCAACCCTAGAGTCACCATGAGGTGTCAATCTCTTTGCCTCTGTAGGCCTAGGGAGAAGCATTTATAGTGTAGTGCCTAGGATGTAATTCTTTACGGGGAATATATAGAACTGCACAGCATGCGGGGCTATTGTTGCACTTCTCTAATTACGGAGGTTGTGTCGATAGAAGAAAACGAGAGTGCCTTTGTGTGACAAACAAGGGGAAGTTTTGACTATCGATCACACTATGTGACATAAGTATTAGGATAGGTTTATACATCTTGTATTTTAATAAATCTAGGATCAAAATATACTACCGATCATGTAACACAAATATCCCCAAGTGCTAGCTTTATATTGTTCACAATCTTGTTCTTGCATGTTTGTAGTTACCAGATAACCTCCCTCCCAAACCTTGTTTTGCAACATTGACTATTCCTGACACGTGATCAAATTGACAACCTGATTTTGACTTTGCATAGTTAACCTTTAAATTTCTTGCATCTTTGGACGACCGCAAACTTGCCACTATCCACCCCTTTGTAGTTTAGTAGTAAGATTGGGAGAAACAATATAAATCTTATCATTAATTCCAATGCGCTTTGTGGGTTAGTAGATCTCCCATTATTTATTAGCGACCCCGCGGAGTGCAGATCAAATTTTGGCGCTGCTGCCGTTGTTGCTAGTTTAAATATAACTAAATTGTTTATTTGGTCCCCAACATATATTTGAATGCCTTCTTTTGGTCCCCACTCTCAATACTGCGTACATTCAACACTTAACAAATTGAAAATAATTTGTTTGGTCCCCAGGCTACTTTCCAAGCGGTTTTCCGTCAGTAATGTGTCACGTGCTCCGCAAGGGCCATTTCCTCCGATTTGCCCAGGGTTAAAAATGTAAAATCACTCTGGAAAATAACTTTTTATCTTTATCTTCAACGGGTTCATCTCATTGTTCCAAATTTTTCCCTCAAATTCTACAATCCAAACCCCAAACCCCAATTTCCACAGTTCTTGAATCCTGTCGTTTTACCCCCACCCGATACACTCAATGTCGAGCTCCTCCATCTCTTCAGTCTCCTCCAGCTTGTCCGTCGGAGCCCAGTTGAAATGCACGTGTGGTCGGCGTAGCCACGTCCGTACCGCTAACAAGCCGAAAAATCAAGGGCGCAAGTTCTATGGCTGTCCGCTAGGGCGTGGTGGCTACGATTTTTTCCGCTGGTGCGACGAGGGTTGTTGGGAGTGTGAAGTTGCAGCTGAGGCCATCGAACGATTGCAAGAGACAAACTGGCTATTGGCGGAGGGGAGAGCGAAGTTGGCTGGCGATGTTGCCAATCTGAGAGTCGAGGTGGAAAGGGAACGTTTTAAAGATGGTGAATTGAACCGGGAGGTTGAGCGGGAACGGCAAATAGCCAGGAAGGTGAAGAATTCTAGATTTGTATGTTTTGTAATTGCATTGATGCTGACATTGAAGGTAATTTTTGGCAACGGTAATTGAAGATTAGAGGTTGTACTCAGTTTCCCCTGTTTTGGTTGGG
Source organism: Rubia tinctorum (assembly GCA_032355605.1). Lineage (NCBI taxonomy): Eukaryota > Viridiplantae > Streptophyta > Magnoliopsida > Gentianales > Rubiaceae > Rubia > Rubia tinctorum. The sequence continues at coordinate 89 of JAULKM010101897.1, read as the reverse complement.
TCTCCTTCTGCGTTGAGGCAGAAATTTGGTGATGAAGGAGCCTGGAAATTAGTTCATGGTTGTAATGGATTATTTGTTTCATGTAGTGG
>JAULKM010101896.1:0-25794 GCA_032355605.1 Rubia tinctorum | reverse complement strand
TTTTGGATCGGTTTTGGATATTAAAACTCAAACCGAAACCCGAACCGAATACCGAATTGTAATTAATTAAATAAATTTAAAATATAGAATAATAATTATATTTTGAAACTAAAAATTAATTTCCTGAATTCCTTCTTCTATTTTATATTTATCTTAATAATAATATATTTAGGTATGTTATTTAGCTTGGCTCAAGATCAAGCTGCAGCCACTGTGAACTAGGCATGTTGCAGCTTGATAAATATTTGGCTAGGCATGATGCGCCAGAAAAGTGAGCATCTGAACTAGGGATGATGCAGCTAGAAGTGGAGTGACCTGAAATCAATTTTTGAGAGGCATAATTCACCGATGGCAAAAGAGAGTTTGAGGAGTCTATCCGGCATTGTTCTTCTTGCAGGAGCAGCCTGAGAAGTTTATTCGAGGAAACCGGTGTAAGACACATGCTGAGTGATGTTTTAAAAGCATCATACTCGGCACCTAAGCCAAATAGAATGTAGGAGACAAAATCTTCAAAAGCTGCTTGAGGAGAGAATGAAAGAAGGAAGAAGGAAGAAGGAAGTCCATAGCATTAGTCCCACATCGGTACTATGTAGAAACTATTGGTTAAAATTTACTTATAAAATGGGTATTATTCCTCTCTTACCAGTAATAGTCAGCTGGACAAGTTTGGAGTCAATTCAATAATATGAAACTGGACTAAATGGGCCCTAAATTGACTTTATGTTTAATTTTGACATGTTTATGGGGTTTTGGTCTGGATAATGTCTAAATGATCAAATTATTCGGTTTATTAGGTTTGAATTCAATTTCAAACCAAACTGAATTTTAAATTCAATTTGGTTAATTCAATTTATTTGGGTGGTATGGGTCGGTTTTGGTTTTGGATTTTTTAAGGGCAAAGCCCAATTAACCGAACCGAACTTAGTAATCGAGCTTATGAGCTCAAAATAAAGCTCGGTTAGCAATTCCGAGCTGATTTCGAGATTTGCTAATAGTAACCGAGCCGAGTTTGAACACAAAAGTTAGGCTCAAACCGAGCTCGAACATAGTCACTTTTTTTCAAGTCAGGGTCGAGCCTAGGGGAGCTCGAGCTTGGATCGGCTCGATCTCACCCCTATGTGTGGGTAAGCAAGTGTGTACAATCACACGCTTGAGTGATAGACGGCTCGTGTATGCACGCCCTTGGGTGATAAGTATGTGCACTGCCTCTCACGTGTTGGATACGCGCTAACAAAGACTTGCATTCCTGCGTTTCTGCTTTCGCTCTACTGAAAATGTCGCCGCCGGAGAATGAAAATTCGCTGATGTAAGTCGCCGCTGGAACACTCCGTAGATCGCCTCTTATCAAAAAATTGTAGTCGATGGGAAACAGAGATCTTAAAAGTCCAGTGAAGCATGACGCAATTTTGAGGAGTCCGTCATCGGGGATGAATTCAGTCGGCGGCGAAGACCACAGTTGGTGGAGACCAGGTCGAGCTGGGAAAGATAACCTGGGAGAGTGCGGCCAGAGAGTTCGGAGATGGAGAGTGCGACTGAAGAAGATGAAGCCGAAGAACCGCGAGAAAGACTTTCCAAAATTTAGCCGGAATCTAGTCAGAAAGAGAGTGGCGGTAGATGCTCTTAAAGAAAGAAAACAGGGGGGAGGGATTAAGGCCTAAAATTAGAGAGGCTATGGTGAATGCTTTATAATTTATTATAATGAACACTACAACTTATATAGGTTACTAGAATTAATTTGAAAGGAAAACAAATATTTATTAATCATATCATATCCCATCATATCTCAATCAAATCTCAATCACTGATCTCATCTATCATAACATCCCCAACCCGTTGGTACTTCATTTTCAATGCAAGCCTCTTACCCCTGTTCAACCCTTTCCTTACCCCGTCGCTTCTGAGTTGTCTAAGCATGCGAAGCCTCGTGGACGCCACATCTCTCAGGCTCCCCATAGGACTTGTGATGTTCAGTATATCTTAGAAGATGATTGTGTGAACCCCCTGGACTGGAGCAGCACTGATGTTATTTCCATAGCTCTCAGTTTGATTGTGGAATGGTTCTCTGAAAGAACTTGTGACCGTGGATGATGGAGATGGACTCGTCTTGAGTGCCAAGTGGGTAACTCTGAAGCTAAGCTTTGAGACTCTATTTCAGATATGCAGTTGATGACTCTGAATGATCAGTTGGATATTGGTTGGTTCAATGAACTGGTTGAACAATAGTATCTTGACTACTTACGAGATAAATTCCTATATAGTTGACAATGATGTGAGAGTGAGAGACAGTTTTGTTCAAACCTACCAAGGATACCATCAAGATGTTTGTGCTCTAAAATGGCCACCTTCTGGCTTGCAATTAGCTAGCGAAGGAACTGACAATGTCCTCTATATATGGGAATCAGCAACAGTCTTCACGTTGGCTTCACAAAATCGAACAATATACATCCGTTGTGAGGGCCCTTGTTTAGTGCCCTTTTCAGAGCAACTTGCTGGCTTCATGTGGAGACCAATGCAAAAAGTTGTGGAACACTTATACTAGTGCCTCCCTCAACTCTGTTGACACTGGCTCAGAGGTATGTGCTCTTTTGTGGAACAAGAATGAGCGAGAGATTCTCAGCTCTTATGGCTCTTTAGACAACCAACTCATCCTGTAGAAATATCCATTAGTAGGGAGGATGGCAGAGCTCAGTGGGCACACATCTCGCGTTCTTTACATGGCTTCCAATTCGACTGGCTACAAAGTTGCTTCTGCAGCTGATGACGAACAGCTCATGTTCTGGCGTGTTTTTGGTACTCCATCTAAATCTAAAGTGCGGTCGAAGCCATTCCCAAATCTCCCCCGAATTCATTGATCCATTTGCTAGTTGATGATGATGACAATGTCAGTATATTTTGTACAGAAGGTTTTTTGGGAAAAGTGAAAAAATGACACTATAAGATTGAGAAAGTGCAAGAATGGTCTGGTAAAATTTGAAAGTGCAGAAGTAACCTTATCTTTTAATTAAAATGTGCAGTTTTACCCAATTTACACTGTTCAGGCATTGACCGATGCAATTCTGGCATTGACCATCCGTGAAAAGATAGAAATACCTCTAAACTTAAAACTAATAATATAATGACCATTATACCCCCTAAGCTTATTCTTCTCCAATTTCAAACACGCTAAACCAGCCATCGTCGCTCACTGACCACCATCGCACCGCCCACTAACCATCACCGCTCGTCGGCCACCACAAAAATGCCCAGAACCCTTGCAACGCCGCCCACCTCCTCCCAGAACCACTACCTCCGCCTTAAACTTTAGCTGTACAGCCCACTTTCATCTCCCAGAATCACCACTTCCACCTAGAACAAACCCTACCGCCAACAACCCCATCGTCGCGCCACCCTGTCTCCTCCACCACCCATCTCCACCACCACCGGTCACCACCTCACCACCCCGACACCATCGACCTATCTCCACCACCGCCCGCCACCAACCCACAACCATCGACCATCCCATCTCCATCACCCCAATTACCCTCGTCCACCCCCGTTCACCCCCGTCTACCACCACGTCCACCATTCGTTTTCCGCCTCACCACCGCTTCTCACCATCTGCCGTCTTAAACATCGTTCCTCACCATCTCTGCCACCACCACTCCGTCCCATCAACCAGCACCATCGCCCTCAACCCTAGCCCCCGCCATCAACCCACACTCCGCCGCGCCCTCAACCCTAGCCCCTGTCGATGCAACCTCGATGCAAATTCGACAACCTTCTCCTCGACGCAACCCCGTTGAAGAGTAATGGAGATTGAGATGAGGCAGACTTACTTCAAAACAGAGGAAAAAAAAAGATGGAGATGGAGAGATGCGACAGGGAGTAATGGAGATGGAGAGAAATGGAGATGCGGATGCGGATGGAGTAGCGGCGGAGACAAATGGAGATGGAAATGGAGGAAATTGAGAGTAAAGGTTAAATATGTCTTTTCATATTTTATTTTATTTTTTGAATTTTTAAACTCGGTGATATTATGGTATTTTCATTAATTTCCGGTCAAATTGGCTGTTGACAATTTGGTCAACGATTTCTAGGGTTATTTTTGCACTTTCAAATTTTACAAGGTCATTTCTACACTTTCACCCAAAATATAGGATTACAAATGCACTTCACTCGAAGATTTTATATAGATGCATCATGCATGTGCATCGGTTATAAGGGTACTTGGTGGATTTTGTTTTGAAGGTTATCTGTAGATGCATGAGCATTAACTAGGATTTCTGTAAAATACTTGACTCTGTTTTCCGGAATACTTGAGTTCAATTAAATTTTCAAAAAAATAATTTAACTAGTACCTCTTCCTATAAATGAAACTGTACATACATTCAAGAGAGAAAAGAAACATTAAGTGAAAATTTATTCCCATGCTTGTAAGGTGGAAATAAACTCCATGTGGATGGATGGATTTGAACCCTTCAAAAATCATTCAAGAGAGAATGAGTCTTTCTAATTGTGGGGATTTTGAACTCCATCATTCTCATCCAAGTGTTGAATGAGTGATACCATGAAAGAGTATAGTTCAAAAAGTCCTTCTTGATACTACTATATCAAAGAAAGAATGGACCATAATATGAGTGCAGAATGCACACAAACTGAATTTGGCACTCATCTATAGTTCTGCCAAAGCACTCCACAAACTAGAGTCTTCAAAATCTGAGATAACCAAAGTAGCCCCTGCATTCATCAACATATCTTCCGGGTTTCTTGAAGCTACACCGACCACCAGCATTCCCGCTGCAACCCCAGCTTTTATTCCAGATACCGAATCCCTATAACACGTAACAGAAATCTCAGAATGCTGCAACATTACTAAAGAAAAGGACAAAATGAAACCATTATTTTTTTTAGGCTTAAAACTAACCTCAAACACGAAAGTATGCTGAGGGGAAACTTTGAGCTCATCTAGAGCCTTCAAGTAAGGGTTGGGGAAAGGCTTCGCACGATCACATTCGCTTCCTAGAACTAGCACTTCAAAGAAATCAACAAGTCCCAGCATAGGTAGTAAAAGTTCAACATTTGGTCAAGGAGCATTAGTCACTGCAGCGCGCTTCAGACCGCACTCTTCAACCCATTGGCACAACTTTTCTAGGCCCTTAACAGGCTTCAGTTCCTCTGACACCAACCTGCAAGTTTCCAAGGCTAATATAGTTTCTTGAACAAAAAATACACCTCACTGCATAGGATCAATCACATGCTGTTGGGAGAAATGCAAGGCATGAAAACAGGAGAGGTGTGGTACACCTACGAAACAAGGCCTCCTTATCCACCATAAACTTTGCGGCTCTATCAAAATTCCAGTCTGGGAAGAGGACTTGACAGAGTTCATCGTTATGCTTACCGCTTATGGACTTCATGAAAAATTCCTCAGAGATTGGCTGTCCTCCATTGAATCCAACCTGCCAGTACATTCTCAATCATATCATACATAACCAACTACTCAACATCCAAATGAAAAAGCAAAATGCATAAAAAGAACACATCTTTTTCAGCAAGTAAACAAGAGCATTACTCAACCTCTTGAAGCATGACCCTGAAAGCATCATAGTGGATGGGATCTGAATCGCAGAGCGTGCCATCAATGTCAAACAAAATAGCTTCCAGAGGAGCAACATTAGACAGAGAACTCTTGCTTCAGAAAGAGTAGAACCCTGGTCAGTCCTGCTAATGACTGATATCTAACAAAAGCGCACGAAAGCGAACAAATTATTTCACCGTGTCAAGAAACCTGAACTCTGGACAACTTATCAGGGCAATGTGTGCTTGTTAAGAGTCTCACATTGATGGTAGATAAACTCATATCTTAATATATAAGATTATGGGTTACCTATACATAGTACCAATTGGTTTAATGATAGAAACTCATCACTCTATTAGTGCTAAATTCTGTCCTACATTCTCACAGTTCTGTAACATCTCTTACTGAGGTATCCTAATTTCAATAAAAACAGGTTATCATACAAAAGAATTAACATCTAACAACAGCACCACAAAACACTACAGATTATCAGAAAGAGGGGTACCTCAAGAACCAATATTGGCCATACAATTATAATTTTTTTACATATTTCTCACAAGCAATGTATCACAACAAGAAAAGGGATTTTCAAAAACAAAGAGAACAACACACTCCAAGAACAATCACGATCAATTTACTGTTATTGTCAAAACAACATAGTATTCCAAGAAAAGAGGACAAAAGAAAAGAGCATTGGTTGGATAAAAGAATTACCTTAGATAAAAACTAGATTGTTGTGTAGTGATAGCCATGCATTTGTTGGCCATATTGGTGTGGAGCAGAGGTGGGTTGCAGGGACTGATAAGAAGGAAGGATGATGATGACCAAGCAGAGTTTTCATATTAGAGGTTGAAGAAAAGGTGGTTGTCTGCATTTTAATGAAATTTTATTAAACTAAATAAATAGGAAGAAATTTTTAAGGAGCTCCTGAGTCACCTCATATTTTATGTTCTTGCAAACTCTGTCAAAATATAATACTCTTGTTCCAGTTTAACCTGCAATCTTACTATTTGACAAGTAATGTTATCAAACTTTGACCACGTATTGAATAGATAAACAATAATATTTTTTTAAAGAGATAAAAAATAATATCATCATATGTGATATTGTTGGATTCGTCATGATAAATAGTTTTTAAATATTTACTTTTTATTTCTTGTTATTTTACATAGTTAAACATATTAACGGCCAAACATATTTTTTCATAAAAAAATATTCTACTCCCTCCGGTCATGATATACTGGCCCTCTTTCAATAGACACATTTTTTATTTTAAAAAAGGTGCAATGAGTGGTGTAGGATAAATTGGGAGAATAAAAAGTAAATTGTGTGGATGAAAAAAATCTAGAATGTACCAAAAGAGGAAAATGCCAATATAAAAAAATCATCCAAAATATGAAAGGGTGCCAATATAAAAAAAACGGAGGGAGTATGCAGTTTAAACTGGGATGGAGGGAGTATTTTTTTTTAAAAAAATAGTGGGATCCTTCTGATTATATGATCAATGCGTAATACAAGACATGACTGCTTTTGTTAATTCATGTGCGCTGGCTACTTCTAGTCTATATACTTTTACAATTGATAAATTCGTGAAAACCGTACCTAGAATTTGGATCTCCTTCGTAATTAACCTTACATCGAGAGGGATTTGTAGATGGTTACTGATATGCCATAGCGCAACTTCATAGCCAGTTTTGATAATTGCTTGGTAGACACTTTTGTTGGCTGCTTGTTTCATTGCGTTCAGGATCGCCGTTAGTTCCGCTTGCACTATTGACAATGCTCTGATAACTGACGGCCTTGACCACTGCTCAGGCGTACTTCCTCCCTCCTCCCTCTGTGCACCATGTTGTCACTCCATTCCCAGATTTTCCGTAGTATGCCGATTCTGTTATAATATTTGTGTAGTCCCTGAATTGGTTGTCCGTTGTCCTAACCTTCTTGAGCCACACCAAATGGATTTTTTCTGCCATTACGGTTTCCTTTATTGGTCCACCACTTTTGTTTGGGTGATCAGGCGGCTGATCCAATTCTTCGTCTGTGTCGAAGTGGCTGGGTGTATTGTGCCCCCAACATTCGTTTCGGTGGCTACACTAGATTGTATCATTTATATCGATTGGTCAATAGATATCGTTGACTGGTCAAAGGTCGCTTTATTTCGAGGACACCAGATTTTCTAGATGACAATTCATGCCAGTTCCTTATCAACCTGTTCTAGCGATGTTATAAACCATGTTTTAAGCCAATGTCAAAATGATTCTGACCTCCCTCTGCTGAAATCAAACCAGGGTCTACTGTGCCTCCAGATTTTCCTCGTGAACTCACATTCAAAGACAATGTGTTCCAATGATTCTTCCACCCTAGTGCACATATGACATGTAGTCAAAATTTCCATACCTCTCTTTCTAAGGTTTGGTGTTGTTGGGCATGCCCCTTGTGCCATTCTCCATATAAGAAATTTGATGCTCTCCAGGAGATTCTCATTCCATAGGGGTTTCCACATGCGTGCTTTATCTTGTCAATCTCTTTGGGTGGTCGACGAAGATGGTCCTAATCGCATTTTTTATCACATGCGGTATGGTATCCGATTTGACTGTGTATTCCCCAGTAGCTTTTTTCCCCAAGATTGATAGTCCACTAATCTAAAGGCACTGTAAGGTACGTGTATCTTAGCAATTTCCTTGATTGTTTGGCTTGGGAATAGTACGTATAGCAGTGGCAGTATCCAATTCTTATTTATATCAATGAGGTCACTTACTTTGAAACCCAGGCTTGGGAGATTGTGGATGTTGAACCTGATTGGGTTTTGTTGGTTTGGGATCCAATGTTCCTGTATGTCGACAATGTTCCCTTTTGCAATTTTCCACTTTAGGTGAGGCTTGATCAATTGTAGGCCCCATAATATTCCTCTCCAATCCCATGAGTCTCCTTGCTTTGGGATAATTTTTAGGAGGCTATGACGTCTTAATATTTTGCAGTGAAAAAACTGGAAACAAAGGAGTTAGTGTTTTCAAGGATCGACCAAGCTTGTTTTCCAAGCATTTCTTGGTTCATTTCCAAAGTTGATCTCATTCCTAGGCCCTCGTGCCACTTAGAAGCACATAGCTTACGCCAAGCTTTCCAGTGGATTCCTCTGCTTTCTGGGTCGCCTGCCCAGATGAACCTTGTCATTTGTTTGTCTATATCCTTCGTGATAGTCTTTGGTATCATGAACGTCCCTATGGAGTATTGTGACAGTGTGGATAATACATGCTTACTTAGCGTTATTCTTCCCAAGATCGACATGTCAATTTTCCTCCAGATAGTCATCCACGTCACTATCTTCCTCTTGAGGCCCTTAAAAACCCGGAGTTTTGATCCTTCAAAATTTATGTTGTGGCCGAGATATTTTCCGTTGAGGAGCTCTGAATTTGTATTGAAGGTAATTTTAATAAGGTTTGTTTCATACGCAGTTGCATTTGGGCTTATGAGGAACGATGATTTATCGAAGTTGAGTCTATGTACGCCGCAAAAAGGTTCAGAGTTAAAGCGAGCATTCTTTTCCCCTTCTCCTCTACTTTGAAGAATATGATACAGTTGTCTGTAAACATTAAGTTTGATACCCTTGGGACGCCAATCCCACACTGTATGTCTCTGCATACTTGTTGGAACGGTGCTGACTCAAACATAGATGACAGTGCCTCTTGGCACAATATGAAAAGGAAGGGGGATAAGGGAATCCTTGCCTAAGGCCTTGTCTTGGTGTGAATGGCTATCTTATCCCGTTGAATTTAAAGGAGTATGTCACAATGTTGTCACATTCCATTATCATCTTAATCCATACTCTTGGAATGCCATCTACTCCATGACCTTTCCTAGGAATGACTGGGAGACTCTGTCATAGGCTTTGCTCATGTCTATTTTCATTGTTGCAGTGACCAACGTGCCCTTTTTGCGCTTCCTTATATTTTCTACCAGCTCATGCACTATGACCGAGTTTTCTACAATCGATCTTCCTTGGATGAACGCCACTTAGTTTCCTGAGATTATGTACCCCGTGATTATTTTAAGCCTATTTTCTAATATTTTCACTGTAATTTATATATGTTACATTGCATAGGCTAATTGGACGTAAATCATAGGGAATGGTTGCTACCTTGATCTTCGGGATAAGAGTGATTTTTGTTATATTCCACTCCCTCAACATATTCCCTCTCGTGAAGAATTCTTGGACCGCCTTTGTAAGGCCGTCACCCACTTTTGTCTAGTATGTCTGGTAGAAGCTCATTGAGATGTCGTATGGTCTGAGAGGCTTCCATTTGCCCATTTGGAAAATTGCCCTTCTCACTTCCTCTGTCGTCACCGGTGCTGCTAGCTTACTCTGTTGTGTGGTAGTAACCGACAATTATACTAGTTTAAGTACGTCAGTCAAGCTTAACTGGCCAAAATCAACCTACAAAATAATAAATTCTTTGATGAAAACTGAGCTGATATGATCCACTACTAGCTCCATCAGCTTTCCTAGTTCAGTTATCCAGTTAACATTGCGATCCTTCAGCCGTGTGATGTGATTTCTGCCTTGTCTTTTCTTAACCCACTTGTGAAAGAATGTTGCATTTTTGTTGCCATGTTTGAACCATTTTGTCCTGGCCCTCTGTTTCCAGAAGTCATTTTGGAGTGTTAGCAATTCATCAAGCTCTCCTAAGGACCTTTTCCCCAGTTGGAAGTTTTCCCCTTTCTGCAGTATCTCAATTTCCTTCTTCTTTTGTCTAATCTTCTTCTCATGGCACCCAAAGTTCTCTCTGCTCCAGTTCTCTAGTCTTTACATTGTTCTTGCAAGTTGTACCCTGACCCTGAAATTTGAATTAATTGGTCTAACGAATTATGTTTCTGACCAAGTTCAATGTTCGTCCTCTGCCAAGTGGTTTGTGTTACTTGCCTTGCATCGTGTTTGCGGACCCAGAAAGCTTCAAACTTGGTCTGGCCCCATCTACTAGCCGTCTATGTTACCATAATCATCGGACCATGATCAGACCCCGTGATAGAATTATTCGTCAGCATGTATCTTGGGAACTGATTTAGCCATGCATGGTTCGCAAAACCTTTGTCTAGTCTCCCTAGTATCAAATTATTTCCCGCTCTTCTATTCATTTAGGTGTACCACAAGCCCTTGTTAGGTAGCTCTGATAGGTGGGCTTGCTGAATGACGTTTCTTAGATATTTTGTCAGTTGTTCAGTGACGACATTGCTTTCTCTTTTGTCTTTATTTCATAATACTTGGTTATAGTCCCCTATAACTAGTGTCGTCATCGATAGACCAGCCAATTCGTTATTCAAGGTATCCCATACATGTTTCCTATCTCGCCTAGTAGGATGTTCGTATAGCAAAACAAGCTTCCATTTATCCCCCGTGATAGAGGTGATATTACAAAATACAAAATTGGGGCAGCTCCGTGCTACCACTAGTTGGGTCTCCCTCGTCCAGGCTAGACACAGCCCGCATTTGGACCCGTCTGCTTCTACTACTTCCCAATAATAAAAATACGACTTATCTAGCCAATTACTAATCTTACTTCTATTACACTTAGTTTCCATAAGGAATAAGACATTAGGCTTACACTGCATCATAAGGTTGTTGAGGACATTTACTGTCAGGGGGTGCGTCTGCCCCCTGTAGTTCAAGCATAGTAAATTCATGTACCTCTTGGTGGTTGTTCTGGCTCAACCACCAATGTATACCACAATTATTTTCTTCACTTGGGCTGGCTACTACGTTCACCACATCATCATAGGTGCATGTACCACAGTCACCATGTGACCCTATTCCACTGCCCTCATTTAGTTAAGTTCAGGGTATTGGGCCACTATTTCAATCATGGCTAGGTCATCTCCCCAGCTTTTATGCCTCTTTTTTGAAAAAGTAATTTCCCATATGTCCTCTTTTAGGCTTCTTTTCCTCTTTATTACCAGCACTTTCGCGACTGGCATGAACTCTTCAAAAGTCCACTCTATAGCCTCAGATTGGACTTTTTAGAGTTTGAAAGATTCACTTCTAGACCTTGCTTGGTTCCTTGATGAGATTGGAAACCATGATCTCTCTTGTCTCAGCAGATTATTTTTTATCATTCTTATGGTAGCAAATGTGGACTTTCATGGGGTGTACTTGACGATGGGGACCCTAAATATAAGTTAATATATAAATAATAAAAGAGTGAAGTGCTAAAATAACCCTACCTTTTGACTTAAAGTGCCAATATAACCCTACAATTTCATAAAGTGCCAATATAACCCTGGACTTGGCTGATTTTTTAGTTAACCGTCATATGATCAAAATCTAGGGAAATGACGATTAGGCATTTGATTTTAAAAAAAAGAAAATGCCAAATTTTAATAACTGCAAACTGCCATTTCTTTCCTTTTTCTTCCTCCGCCGGCAATCTTTTCTTCCTCCTATCTTCCCCCTTTCTTCCTCCTTATTTCCCCTTTCTTCCTCCTTATCTCCCCTTTCTTCCTCCCCTTTCTTCCCGCTGGAATTGGTTAGCGACATTGTTTTGGATCAGCATCCCCCTCTTATTTTTGGGTGGTGTTTAGGGTGGTGTTTGAGGGTGGTGTTAGATCAACTAGTATTTAAGGTGGTGTTTAGGGTTGAATTTAGGGTGGTGATGAGCAGCAGCGATGGGTGAGCTTGGGTGGAGAGAGGGTGGGGCTATGGTGGGAGAGACGGGGAAGAGAGAAGTGAAAACGACAGCGGTGAGAGGATAGGTGGGGCTAGTGTGGCGGAGGAAGAGGGGGGAGGAGGGTGGCGGGAAGGGTTAGGTTGGCGACAAGAGAGAGGGGAGATGACAACGACATTTAGAAGAAGACTGTGTGCCTGTCGTGGCTCTGAATTTGAGAGTTGGTCCCACCCTAATATGAGATTAGTTTGTTTATGATTAATTTGAGAGCTGGTCCTCAAAATCATAGTCCGTTTATGAATTAGAACTTTTCCGGTAAACAACTTTTCCAGGTTAGGGTGGCGACGGGAAGGAGGGGAGACGGCGATACCTGTATTTTTCCGTTGTGATTCGCTTTTGTCCTTCTTTCAGTAAGCTTTTCACTAGCTCACCATTAATGCTTAGTACGTTAATATTTACTGCACATTTTTTATCATTTAATTAATTTGGTGGAATAAGATGACCTCGGTTTCAAACCCCTTATTCGGAGTTTGCCAGTCCTCTTTCTACCTTTTTTTGCATGTCATTTGTCGTGAATTCCGATTTGTAACCGATCTTTGACCACATTACGACATTGTAGATTTTGTCTGAGTATATATACTGGTATTTGGTATTCATCTATTCACCAAACACAATCACTCGAATATGTATAGAGCAGTTTCTCAAGTGGAGGTTGTTTCGGCTCTTCTTCCCCGTCGTCATGCTGTTTTACATTGAATTCCACAGATTGAGCTGGCGGATGAGTTCAATCAACAAGAACTCGAAAGCGCGGCTCAGAAGAAGCCGCCGGCTGTGGCGGTAGTGGTTTCTGGCAGGCTAAGGTTTAGGGTTGTGAAGAAGAAAGAAATGGGGGATATAATGGATATTAAATTTTCAGCTTTGGTCTAAGGGGTATATTGGTCATTTTAGTGTTTAGTCAATGCCTAAATTCTTTGGGTCAATGCCGAAATTAGGGAGTTTTGTTAAATCGGCACACAATTTTTCAAAAATTAAGGTTAGATTGGCACATACAATAATTAGTTAGGGTTCAGTTGGCACTTTCTGATATTGCAGGGTTATATTGACACTTTTAAACTAAAGTTAGGGTTATAAATGTATGTATCCCATAATAAAAATATCACGTGAGATATTGTTGGATTTATCTTAACATCTATTTTCTAAATATCAATTTTTATGTGACGTTATTACAGGCAACTAGAGATATTTACAGTCAAACATGATCATTGAAAACCATGAAAAAAGTAAATACTCCCTCTGTCCATCCATATGTGTCTTACTTTATTATTCTTTAATAAAGTTAAGGCTATTTGCATTATAAAAATCTATAAACATACAAATGTAAAAATTATGTATGAGATATTGATAGATTCACAGTAACACGTATTTTAAGAATATATATTTTTATAATTTCTTGTTATACATAATTTAAGATATTAGAATTATAAAACAATCATAAATAGTGACAAAAGAAGAAATAAAATAGTTTTTAGGGATGGAGGGAAGTACTCCTGTGTCCCAGTAAAATCACACCATTTAAAACATACTTAAATTGATAACATATTGAACAATAAAATACTCAAATTGTCCTTTCATCTAAAAATCTCTCAATGTTATATTGGGTCTTTTTAAACCCAAGTATATTACGTCAGTGGATGGAAATATCCTTCTCTTTCAATCCATGTGCACCACGACATTAACCTAGCTAATTCAGAGGGTCAAAATCAATCCCATCAATTTAATTGGAACATAGAATGTGTGGGAAAATTTGAAGGCAAAAAAAAACACAAAATTAGTCTCAAGGATTTTAATTTTTAAAGAGAAAAGAGCATTTTAACCCTATATTTTGGACGAAAGTGCATAAATGACCTTGTAAATCTGAAAAAGCAAAAATAACTCTGGACTTCGTTGACGAAAATGTCAACGGTCAAATTGGCCAGAATTAGGTGAAATGACCATTATACCCTTGAGTTAAAAAAATTAAAACTCAAATCAAATGAAAAAGACATTATTTACCCTCAGAAGCCCTCACCTCTCACGCTCTCCCTCCTCCTCAATTTCTGCCCACCTCCTCTTCCTCTAAAAACTCATCCATCAATTCCATGGCGGATCTAGTAGACAACGGGTGGAAACTATTGCTCCACCCCGAAACAAACTTTTTCGTCGCTGCCAATTTCTCCTCAACCTCCATCGCCCCCACTTCCTCTTCACTTCCGCTAACTTTAGGCCCATGTAACTGACTTACTCCTCGAACAACAATTTTTTGCACTTTTATAGGGCTTCCTTTCGCTGCCTGATTTGGAACCGTCGCGTTCCTACTTCCATCGCAAACCTTAATGCTAGATATCCGCCGCTCTCCAACCTCCTCAATAGCCTCCCACCCTCTGTGCCCACCTACTCCCCGTCCCAGTAATATCAACCACCTTTGCGAGCTCTCTGCATCTCATCCCCTATGTCTTTGCCCTTCCAATGGGGGAGATGAGTAGGTTAGATGGGGATGTGAAGTCCTTTGATGAAGAAGTCTAGGTCGGGCTGAGAGTATTGCGGTGACACAGGGTTTTTGAATTTAAGGAAGACGTTTTCCTTCAGTTGATTGGAGGATGGATTATTGTTACTGTAATTATTATTATGTCTGTTTCTCGGAGTTACTGTTGATTGGTGATGGGGGATTAGGCACAGCGTCGGGGAAAAGAGATGAGTGGGAGCTAGGGTTTAGGGTTATTAGTGGAGGTGGTAAGCAGAGGAGGAGTTACAGTTTAGGGCTATTGGCGAACGGTTTCTAGGCGACAGGGGTAAAGTTTCATGGCAGCGGCGATGCTCTACGGCAACGGGTTTAGGGTGTTTGAAGTTGAAGAAGAAGAAGAAGGTTAGGAGGTCTAATGGTCATTAGATTTTTAGTTTTAAAGTTAGGGTTATTTTTGTCTTTTCATATTAGGTCAATCCCTGAATTACTTTAGTCAACACCAAAATAGTTGAATTTGAGTATATCTACACCGTTGCTCAAAATCTTAGGGTTAGTTAAGCACTTTCATTTTTTACGAGTCATTTCTGCACTTTCTCAATATAATAGGGTATTTTTTGCACTTTTCCCTTTTAAAAATAATAATAAATAGCATATTAAAACGGAGGTATGGAATGGTAAAAGGATTGAGAATTGAGGATTGTTATACATTTTTAAAAGATATTTTCATTTACTTCAATAAAGTTTTACTAAAATTTGATTCTTCCACACTTTTCATATCAACACCCTAACCTCAAAATGATGATTTAGTTTTTTTTCTAAAGGTCTGATCGTATCCATTAATTAATCCTCCTTTGAGAAAGTAAGATGGGAGATCAATAATTTTTTAGTTTCCAAAGATGTGTTTTCAGGAGCGTAATGAAATCATCTTCAGTATATGTGAATGACTTTAATACGAAATATATGGGAATAGCCTTAACCTATTTAACCATAGTGAAATTGATCAGAATAGTTTGAACTGTCTAACCCAATCAGAGCCTGTAAATCTGTCCCGAATTTAAATTTTGGCCGGAATCGCCTAAACTACAATTGTATTAGAAATATTTAAATGATATTTTTCGTACATCACATAAATAAACCCATTAAAATCCCATTCTCTCTCTCCTCACTATGCATGATTCCACTACTACTGTGAGAAAATGAATCATTGATGAATGTTTTCCTGGTGAATCTGCCAAGGGTAAATTGGGAGGCCGCCAGCGTCGGCAGTCTCAGAGGGAAAACAATAAGGAGAAGAGGGAATTGGTAAAGAAATTTCAATCGGATATGAGGTTGTAAAGTGTAGCAGAAGAGAATGCAGAAGGGGGAAATCCGGGTTAAACAACATAATTGGAGGTGCTAGACATGGAGGCGGAAGCTAGCAAAGATGAAGTGGAAACTCAGGCGAATCATACCCCTTCATTGAAAGAAACTCCAAGAACCTAGGAGGGAAACAAAAAAGTAAGAATGGTGACAACAACTGAGATAGGAGGAACAGATGCAATAGGGAGGCGATTAAGCTGGGAAGACAAGGTAGAGAAGGAACCAAAATGGAACTCACTATTTGAGGATTCAAAAATGAGGTAAAATATATTCCCCCTTCTGGGTAAATGGAGTTAAAAATGGCTAGAATTCTTATAGATGAAGTATAGGATAGTATTAAAACCTAGGAGACCATTGTCATTAATAGATTCATGGGGAGCTTCCTTCCATTTAAGGTTGATGAGGGATTTTCTCTGAGGGTATGAGTAAATAGAGTACAGAAAATATGGAGGATTAAAAATTGCATGTTCATAATTAAATTTAAAACTATGGATCAGAAGGAAGAAATTATGGAGAAAGGAATGCTAATGTTCGATGGAAAGCTTGTGTTCATTGTTGAATGATCTCAGGATTTTGATCTTGGAAATCCTAAGTCTGTACCAGTGTGGATTAGTTTCCATAGCCTTCCTATCATTTATTAGAAGCCTATCATTCTAAGTAGATTGATTTCAGTTCAGGGAAAGCCTCTGAGGATGGACAAGGCTACAAAAGATTTGGGCAGGCTAAGTTTTGCTAGAGTATAAGTTGAGATGGAAATAGGAAAGGAAATCCCAAAATTTTTGTCCTATATAGATGAGAAAGAGATAATACAGAAACTGGAGATTGAATATGAATGGCTCCCAGTTTTCTGTGGTAAATGTACACTACTGGGGCATAGTGAAAACAGTTGTAAGAAAGGGTTGGACAATGAAAAGTAGGTCATTGAAAATAGGATCAACATTGTGTTTATTCCAAAAGGTGATACCAAATTGAGGAAGATCGCAATTGAAAAAACTAAAGATAAAGAAGTCACTCCAAAGGGGAGTAAAGAGGTGCAACATCATGGAACTGTGATCAATATGAATTTATCTGGGAGCAGAGGTAAAGCCATTGATTTAAGTGGGGATAAGGAAGTCGGTGGCTCTCATATCAGTAAATTGCAGGCTATGGGAGGAATTCTAATAGATAAGGGTATTCAGAAGAGAGTTGGGGTTATAGGGAAATGCAGTATGAGGAAACAATCTGAACCTCCTAATATCCAATGATAAAAAAAACCTATTGGTATGGACTGTGAGAGGTGTAAATAACATGGAAAAACAAAATAAAATGTAGACAACTTGGATACAAGGAGCAGGTAGGATTTTTTTAGCTTTTTATAAACTAAGGTTCCTAAAGAAAAAAAGAAAAGACATGCTAGGAAAGTTTTGGGCAAGAATGGAGTCTCATCTGTAATGGTGAACTGATCAAGGGTGGTAGAATTTGGGTTAGGTGGAGGAATGATATCTTTTCATTGGTTGAAGTGACTAAGCATGAACATGCTATTGACATTTTAGTGGAAAACAGAAGTAGCAAAATTAAGAAGCATATCACAGTGGTCTATGGATCAAACAGTCTGAATGACAGGTTGAGACTGTGGAGTTTCTTGATGAATATAGAGCATGAAAATGACCCTTGTATTGTAATAGGGGATTTTAATTCTCCATTATAATTTTTAAAAAAATAAGGTTGGAGGGGTTGGTATATCTGTGGAAGAAGTGGAGGATTTTCAGGAAGCTGTTACAAAAATATAGCTGCTAAAATTAAAAACACTGGGACCTGCAAATACATGGGATAATAGAAGAAAAAATGAAGGGTGATGAGCAAAATTTTCCGAGCATTAGTGAACCAGAAATGGGTATCAGCTTTTTAAATCTTCTTTTTGTTCAGTTTTGGTGGAGAAAACTTCTGATCACTTTGCTCTGAGGGTGAAATTATTGAAGGGAAACAAGCCTCAAAGAAAACCTTTTAGGTTCTTCAATGTATCTTAATTCTGATCATTTTGACTGCATTTTACAAACTGTGTGAAGAAGTAAAAAAAAAGAAAGGAAATTTGAGAGACTTACTTGATAACTTGATGAGGCTGGTGAAGACACTTTCAGTATTTTACAGGAGAGAGTATTCTGATATTGAGCAAAAAATAGAGAAAGCAAGGAAGGAATGGAAAGAAATGTGTAACAACGTGCATAGAGATCCAAATTCTTTGAGCAAACAGGAGCTAGAAAGGGAGAAAATATTGAAGGCAAGTTGAATATAAATGTATGAAGCAAATGGCAAAAATAAAATGGAGGAAGGATGGAGACATACCTACCAAGATTTTTTATGCCAAGCTAAAAAAGAGACACTATAGAGGCCAAATTGTGGGGATGAAAAGAGTTGATTAGTTATTGGAAGGGCAGGACATGGAGAAATGTCTGACAGAATATTTCAGGAGGCAATTGGGAGGATTCAAACCTGACAGAGAAAAGTTGGAAGCCAAAGTTGTACAGTGTGGTAAAGTATTGGATCTAGATACTCAAGTTGTGATGATACTTCCTATTTCTGATGAGGAGATCTTGAAGGCTTTCAAGGGGATCAATTCCAGTAAAAGTCCTGGATTTGATGGACTTAGCAGCAAATTTTACAAAGAATCATGGTCAGTAATTGGCAAAGATTTCCTGAATGCTATTAAAGGTTTTTTTTACAGGTGATGAAATTCCTGTTGAGTTCAGCAGAACAATCATAACCCTTATTCCAATGGTCAGTCATCCCCATAACCCTACTGATCTAAGGCTTATAGCAGGTTTCTATGTTCCCTTTAAATTTATAACAAAAATCTTATGTATGAGACTAGGAAAGATTCTTACTGAGATTGTCAATTTAAATTAAATAGCCTTCATCAAAGGTATACATGTTGGCCATAATATATTTCTTGCTCAAGAGTTTATTCACAAATATAGATTGCCTTGTATGAAAGATAGCCTTGTTATTAAAATTAAAAATTAAAAAACTTTTGATACTATCAATTGGGCTTTTATTTTGGACTGGATGAAAGCACTGGAAATGCCTGGTTTGATGTGTTCTTGGGTAGAAAGATGCATCTATTCTTCAAAATTTTACCTCTCTTTGAATGGAGTCTTTACTGAGGTATTTGAAGGTAGGAATGGAGTGAATCAAGGGGATCCCTTACCCCCTTGCTTTTTATTTTATGTATGGAGTACTTCACAAGATTACTAACTTCCCGTTTCAAGGCCGGAAGAATAAGTTTCCATCTGAGATGTGGAAAAGTAGGCATACAAAGTTTACTGGTTGCAAATGACTTACTTATTTTTTGTGAAGCTCCTGAAAAGTCAGCTAGAGGGGTTCAGGAGGCACTAGAAGAATTTCATAGAGTCTCAAGTTTAGCAATTTATGAGAACAAATCAACTGTCTATTTTTCAGCCATGGAGGAGTATGAGCAGGAAATTTTGGCAGAGATCCTGAAGATTAGAACAGGTAAATTCCCTATGAAGTACTTGGGTTTGCCATTGTCTACTTTTAGATGGGATAAGGAGGCATGTTCAGTTTTATTGGATAAATCAACAAAAGGTTAAAGAGTATGGACTCAAGAAATCTCTCACGTGCTGAAAAAACTCAACCGATCAACACTGTTACCATGAGCATAGTTGGTTTTTGGTCAGGAGTATTTAAGGTTCCAGAAAGGGTGCACGAAGAGATTACCAAAAAATTCAGAGTATTCCTATGGGGAAAAGAATCAGAGGGAAAGTATTTTGCTCTTGCAGTATGGGACTCTCTCTGCAGAAGTAAAACATCAGGAGGCATGGGAATCAGGGATCCCTCTGTGTGGAACCAGGCCTCTCTCTGTAAACATCTATGGAGTGTACATAAAAAGAAGGATATTTTATGGGTGAAATGGTTGCAAGCTTACTACCTGAATGGTAAGTTTCTTGAGAATTACCAAGTTCAACAAGCTCATAGTTGGATTTGGAAGTTCCATAATAGGCTAAAACTGAAGATAGGAGACAAACTGGGTGATTGTTTATTTCCCTATGGTGATTTCAGTATCTCAAAGGCTTATGGAGTACTGAAAGGGGGATGAAAATTGATACAAATGCTAGAAGGATATGGAGATCAAAGCTACTGCCGAAACATAGTTTCTTCCTTTGGCTACTTCTTAAAGGAAAACTAGCCACTGCTGATCGTTTGGTGAGTTTCAGAATTCTTACTGATTCTCAGGTTTGCTGTTTGTGTGAAAATGAGTTAGAAGAGACAAATAATCTTTTTGCTAGATGTCAATTTGTGCAATTTATGATGGTTGGTTTAGACTTGCCCAAGGCTCAGGATCTAGGAAAATGAGAAAGTCCATGAAGTTTATGCTGATGAGGGGGAAAAGAAACAGGGTCAAGCTTTATGTTTTAACTTTGTATCATGTTTAGGAGGAAATGAATGTTAGAATTTTCCAAAAGAAGGCTTAGAATATTGGTGAATTGAGGAGGAGGATTGACGTAGAGTTTGCTTGGATAAAAGGTTGGATCATAGACCGAGGGATAATCGATTGCTTTCTGGCCGGATGCGATATTGTGCACTCTGGTAATCAGAAGAGAAAATGAAGTGCAGGAGGAAAATTTTCTATAATGCTAAGGGTTGCTTTATTAGTTTGGTAAAGAACATGGAGAGTAAATGGCTTATAAAATCTAAATGGGCTACTAAGGTGGGCTATTTTTACTAATGACCTGCCAAACAAAATGGCTTATGCTTATATGGTTAGCTTTTTCCTTGAAATGTCATACAATTCTATTTAAAGCCCCTTAGTGTTTGAATATGTAATAGTTGTAAAGTTAGGAACTTTATGTGTTCATGTTGTTCTGCTCAATAATGAAGATTTCATTTTCCATCAATTTTTTTTCCTACATCAACTTTGGATGCTAAATCTGAAGCCACAAATTTTTTTCCGAAAACAAAAGATCACTAAATAACCTTATATGGCAAGGATAATCAAATATATGTGATGCTTGAAACCCAATTTTTAAAGTAAAAAAAGAAAAGGAAAAGAAAATTATAGGTTTTCGAGTGAGTATGCACGTGTGTGTGTGTGTTTTGGGGGGTGGAGATGGTGGTTAGAATTGGGGTTGGGGTACGGTCACCGATATGATTTAGAATATTCCAGCAATTGAGGGCTGGGAAGCACCAACCAATTTGGCGACAAGGGGCTGCCAACCAGATTCTGCAACCAAAGACTCACGAACCGATCATGGACATCTGATTTGGTGACCAGCGTAAGATAATTAAATTTGGCATTGGAAGACACAAATGATGGCTTGGGAAGGAAAGGTTAGGGGATAGAAGGGGACTAAGGTTCGCTGGTGATATGGGGTGGGGTAGGGTGGGAAAGAGGGGGTGTCTGCCGGAACTAGTGGTTGTGGGAGGCCTCCCGAGAAAAAGAAAATTAAAAAGTGAGAAGTATCACTAAATCTTGAGTTTTTCATAGAGAAGATTCAAAGAAAATTCAGAAAACAAAGAGAAATTTTATTTTGTTCGTGTGATGATTTATGAAGGAGCCTTGCATAATGAAGCCTTACTTTTACTTTACTACTAGGAGTATTAATGTCATTTACATTGGCTCTCTAAATGAAAATAAGGTTTTTTTTTTAAAAAAATGCTCATATAACTTCTTACCAACTTATAAGTTTTCTAAAAGTGCTAGTATTACCATTGACTGTCATAAAAGTTTATAATTTAAACTCTCTAACTCTTATTTTTCTTAGTAATCTTAACTTATTGATTCCATCCACCACCAATGTTGCCTGACCACCTCGCCACCCACCAACATCACCCAACTCATCAACACCCATGTACCGCCTCATCGTACCACCATCGCCATTAATATATGCACCACCGCACATCTTTCCCTTACACGCCTAGCCACTCCACTCCCCTCCCTCACACTCCTCCCGGTCGCCTTTCTCTCTTCTTGCCACCATCAATCCCCTTTCCCTCTGTGTCTTCACCAAAAATTCCAAGCGCCTCCAACAAGCATCACAAGCACACAATCGTGCACCCCAACTTAAAATCTTGATTTTCTTCGCATTCCCTCCCCGCACAAGTACCACCCCAAGTCACCATTATTTGAGATTCGTGCCCTTTAATTTTCCACCACCATCATTGTGGAAACGATACTTTTCTCGATGTCTAAGCCTTGAGCAAAATCAATAAATCCTCTTGTTAAGCTTTAAGAAGCCCTAGAAATCGGGAAAATAGATCGATTATTTCAACTCTGCAACTGATCCTGCCAGATAACTCCTCCAGAGACAGTAGCCAACCGTGCAACAACGACATTAAGTTCTCGAAGGAAGATGATCTGGATGATGCAGATTCTGATGCTTTAAGTTAATGTGATTGCTCGCGTTCCTCCAATCGAGTTTGGGCCTATTCCACTTCTGTATTTATCTCTCATAATATGTTGAGTTACCTCTCCCTAATATTTTGCTTAAATTGATGGACAGTTCAAAAGAGAAATAACAATATTTTTTAAAAAAAATAAACATTAAATCCAAGCATTTTTAGATCATTTTAACGACTTTAACCCCAAACTCAACCCAACTTGGGAATATTTCCACACTTTCAAAAAACCCAAGACTATTTTGCTACATTTGAAGAAACTGAAGGTTGCAAGATCACTTTTTTCTTTCTTTTTTTTACCAGATCAAATTCAAGTTTTTTTTGTTAATTTTACCGATGGCAGGCATTGATCCACATTGACTACTAACCTAGGACTATGAGTGGATAAAAAATCCGAAAACCAAAAACCGAATCGAAAATCAATTATCCAATTATTGAATAAACCAAACCAAATTTAATATTCAAATACTCAAATATTTGAACCGATTAAATCTAATAGTGAATATAGTTTATGGTTTGGTTTTCGGTTACTAAACACAAACTGAAAACCAATCTGAAAATCGAATTATAAATAAATTAAATATATGCCAATAATATATAAAATAATATTAATTTTACACTAATACTTTAAAATGGAGAAAATAAAGGGCATCTTAAGAAAATTGAAGCTAAATTAGCCTAATTGTATATCTTAATTTCTAATAGTTCTATTTAGTATTCCTTTCAAAACTATTAACTATTTGATAATTTGGCAGTTTAATATGCATAGATTGTGATTCATGATGGATAGATTTTGATGGATTTTTAATTTTAGAGTTAAGTGCTAAAATAACCATTTTTTTGTCGAAAGCGTCAATCTAACCTCGTAAAATATGAAAAAGTAATTCTAACCCTAGAAACCTGAATTGGGACGGAGGGAGTAGTTTTTAAGAGCCGTGTTGATTTATCTATATACAGAATTTTTTATGAACATTGAAAGAAATAGAAAAACGTGAAAATAAAATTATATTATTAGCAAAAAAATACTACATGAAGTTAAGTAGTATTTAAATAAACTAAATATCCCAACGAATAAGGAAGTGACATGTGTCATTTCTCTATTCATAACCCAACATGTGAGCATAAATTAAGGAGGCCGAGAAGAAGCCTTCCTTCTCCCTTGGTTGCTATGACATGGAAGCCATGTCAATGATGGGCCATGATCTTGAATTCTTTCCTTTTTTTTATTCAAGCCATATAGACAACCATGGAGTATTGGTTGTTGATAAACCTAGTCTTATATGAGTTTACGGGTTGGGTCTAGGTATTAGTGCTTTAGACCCGGATCCAAACTCGTATCTAAAAATTATTCATACTTGGAGCGGGACCCGATGAGTCTAAATTTTTTGGACTCATACCCGCCCTAATGAATCTAGACCCTGTGAATTTGGGTTGGATCGGGTTCTAGACCCATGATCATCCTTACTCACACCCCTCTCTTCTCATACCCTTGAAAACCCTAAAATCTCTTCTTCTTCTCACACACCGCCGTATGGACCTCATCCCAACTTAGTAGTCATTGCTCCACTTCACATACACCATCACACAGCGCCACCACCACTATCTCACCTCTAAACCCTAGCACTACCACCACCTGCTCCCGCATCTCCGATGCCGCCCCAAAGCCACCCCTCTCTTCCATTCCTGCCACCATCTCCCCTCCAAACCCTAGTAAGTAGCAGTAGTCCTCTCCAGCGTAGCAGTGGCGGGGTTTCCTGGTGCTAAATTCGAAGGGGTGGGGATTCGACAGGGCTTTGGTCAGGCTCGGCTGTCGGTGGTGTTGCCCGGCGAGGACGAGTGCGGTGGTGACTGAACGAAGTGTGACTATTTATTTGTTAGTTACCGCGACTATTACATGGTTTTTTTATCAAACTCAGTTTTTATTGATAATTGGCATCAAAGCAGTAGGTTGATTGTCTCAGGGACTCATATTATAAGGAATGGGATTTGCATCTCAAGTTCGGTAGTGTCTCCTCGTTCTTCAGCAATGTGGATTTGAAAGAAACAATTAAGACATTAGTGCTGGGGTATTCTTGTGATTTATTGGATTAAAGAAGATGGAATATAAGACTCCGTCTAAAACCACCGGGCTGGTTTGGTCAGCATCTGTTTCCAACGGCCAGATCCTGGCCGCCCCTGCCGGCGGAGATCCGATGGCAGAGAGGGCTAAGAGGTGGTTTTGAAAATGAAGAAGAACCCTACGGGTACTTTTATCATTAGATTTTTAGTTTTAATACAAGAGGCATTTTAATCTTCTTAGCTTTGGTTAATGGCGGAAAATGCCAAGTCAACGCTAAAATAGTGCGAAAATGTTATATCGGCACAACTGCTGAAAAACTTAGGACTGGAATCGCACTTTCACATTTTACAGGATTAGATTGGTACTTTCGAAAAAATAATAGAGTTAGATTTATTTTTGCCCTAATTTTTAATGCGCACAAATGTATCATCCGTTCATGTTGTTTAGTTAGGAAATGTCATGTTCGTTTTTTCTAAAAAAAAATTCCTAAAAGAATGTACATATTGTGGTTGTACGTAAAATGTTTAGGTAAATAGTTCACATTTTGAGAAAAGTGTTAAAATTTGACTGAAAGTGTCAATATAACTCTGCAATCTCAGAAAGTGTCAATCTAACATTTGATTATGCAGAACTTTTAGTCAACGTTCGTTTGAACTAGTTCAAGTAAAAAAGACAATTTTGTCCTTTACTTAAAAAATTGAAAAAGGGAAAACCCCTCTTCCCTCATTTCTTTCACAACCATCCATCCCCACAACCACCACCCCAACAATTTTGTTTCTCATTCCGAGGGCACTTTTTTTGTACTTATTGCCTTACCCTTCCTCTCTTGTATTTTTTTACCTTCATTTCTATGTTGCGTGAAGCATAACATACTCATTCATAAAACAGTGAAAATTATCTTCTACCGTAAATAAATAGCACACGTTCCGTCCACAGCTCGGTGAAAACAAAATTCAAGGACTGCATACGAGCATCTAAATTTCACTATTAGAGGTATCATAATACAGACAACCCGCACAATCCTCCAAAAATGTACACGCAAAAAGAATAGAATATCAGCACCCAAGCAATAATCAGTACTAAATTATATAACAAAATCATTACCAACATGCCTAGGCTCCTGTCATCATCATCTAGCCCATGATACCGAATCAATTTCATCCCTCGCTTTCTTGTACAACTCCAGCCTCTTTGCGCTCTGTAGTCTCTTCTCCATCAATGCTGGATCTTCGTCAAGTAACTCCCCAAGCTGCTTCCCCTGATCCATCATCAA
>JAULKM010101895.1:0-10010 GCA_032355605.1 Rubia tinctorum | reverse complement strand
CAAGCCGATGCTGTGGGATATTCAGCCCCTACTTCACCACTCAAAAATCACATTTCAGCACATCCATAGAGAAGGAAACCAGGTTGCACATACTCTAGCACACACTCAAAATCATGACTAAACCGCACTTGAGCTGGGATCTGCTGCTTCTATAAGGACGGCTCTTCAAGGTGACCACATGAAACTTCCCAACATTAGGATTAGTGAACTTACTTAGCCCGTCAAGGCCGGAGTGCACTGATTCTCAATATAATACTAGTTGTATACCTAGCTTACATTTTGTTGCAGTGACACGAATGTGTACCTTTCTACTACGTTGGTATTTTGGTTTTACAAAGGTCTTGGGATCCCATAAAGACCTCCCCCACTTCAGTGGCTTTAATTTAAAAAATAATAATGCATTCCTCGTTTGACACACATTTAAGGAGTCTGACCGGTGACGAGTGCATTGGTTGATCTGATGTCGGAATGGTTCATGTCCTTTGGATCATGCTAATAAACATAACATTAATTAGATATATTGAGAAAATATTAGTTGGTTTATAATGTGAAATAGAATTACAATGTTGTATGTCATTGGTCCAACAACTTTATTTTATATTTTCGTAGATGTGAAATAATATTTCAAAAACTAAAAAATACACAAATAACAAGGAGAGTAGTGTGTGTCTATACATACATACATACATACATACATATATATATATATTGATTGTTAGTGTACCACATCGGTGGTTAACAGAGGTACGAGTCAATAGATAAGAATATTGATCACCCCTACGTAGTACCAATTGGTTTTATGACAGGATTCTATGATTCATATGGTATTAGAGCCCACGGCCTCGTGACCCATTTATATCCATGTTTACAGGGGAGTGTTGTGTCTCACATCGGTGGTTGACATAGTTACGACTCAATATATAAGATCATGGGTTACCCCTACAAAGTACCAATTGATCTTATGATAGGAGCCCATAATTCTAATATGGTATCAGAGACCACGGGCCTGTGAGCCCTTTATTTCCACGTTTGCGCGATGATTAATACCGCCGCACGTGAGGGGGCTTTTTAGTGTCCCACATCGGTAGTTGACAAAGTTACTACTCAATATATAAGATCATGGGTCACCTCTACATACTACCAATTGGTTTTATGATATGATCCCATAATTATAATATTGCATCGAAGCCCATGGTTGGCCCGTGACCCCTTTATATCCACATTTGCACGATGATTAATACCGCTTCATATGAGGGGGCATGTTAGTGTCCCACATTGGTGGTTGACAGAGTTACACATCAATATATAAGATTATTGGTCACCCATACATAGTACCAATTAGTTTTATGATAGGATCCTATGATTCTAATGTTTATACATATATATATATACATATATATAGAATTAATATTATGTGAGAACACATATTTTATGTAAGAACACCCACTTATATGTAACCTATCCCGATTGTTGCTCATATTGGATCAAAAGAATCATATATATTGAGTATACTTATTCCTCTCTTTCTTTCACTTCCTTTATTCACATACACATTCCCGAGTTCTTGCTTGGAAGGAGGATGAATGGTGGGATTTGGAGGTTGGATAGGTTTTTGGTGGGAGGATGGAAATAAGAGGGGAGGACGCATTATCAAAATGCAACCTCGTGGGGGTTTAAATTTTGTTTTTTTTCGGTTTCTGAAATTATAGAGGACGCATTATATAAACACGTCCTCATGGGGGTTAAAATTTTGTTATTTTGTTTATCAAATTATAGAGGACACATCCCTCTTATTTCCTCGAAATGTGAAATGCGACCTCGAAAATATTTATTTTCATCTAATAAAGTTTCATTTTTGGAGAAGCAAGAAAATAAAATTTTAAAATAATAAGGAGGACGCATTTGTGAAATGTGTCCTCTGAAATGGAAAAAAAAATATTTTATTTACGATTGCCGGAGTTTAAGAAACATTATAATGAAAAATTGATAATAACCTAGAGGACGCATTGTTGTAATGCGTTCTCTAGGTTTAATTAATATAATTTTCAATTAATGTTAATATCCAACAGTTTTGAATAAAGATTAAAAAAATGAAGAAAATTCAGGTAAGATTAATTTGTATTTTCACATATATATGTACATATGTGTGTATATATATGTATATGTATATACATATATATATATATATGTTTTCCCATGAATTAATGAATTATTCATTTGTTGGATAATGATTTGACATATATTTCCGAATAGCCTATTTATTAACCTGATCGTAACACACAAAATGATAGTCATGTTCATAGTTTATTTATTTTGGGTCTCCGTGGACTCCTCATCCTCCACTTCATAACATCGATAATACATACAAGAACCGATCAGCTCAGGACAACGATAAAAGATTATCACACGAACCCCCCACACTGAATGCCAAGCTGTCTCACAATTATATCAACTAATTGAGTGTGGCTTAACCTCCACTTCATGGTAGCATGTTTCTCAACTATAGGAGGATCATAGTACACACCCACATTAACATCATACTTAATCACACCACCTCTATACAGGTACAACAACAAATTCATGGTACAACTGTGACATAGTTATATGCAACAAATAATTACATCTACAAACAAAAATTGTCATTAAACAACACAAAAACTCATTCAATGATTCTCCTCAAAAAATCTCATAAAAAACTTGATTTCTAACTTGTTCACTGTCAACATCACTACAAACTCATTCCCAAGCAATTTATTCATGGCATTAGGACTTCAAACAATTATTCATCAGAAATGTCTACAATATAACTCCTCAAAAATGTTACCTTTAACAATTAAGTAGTGTTTGATGGGAAAGTGTAATATATTAAGTAGAACATCAGGCATAACAAAGTTTAGGCCATCACCCCAAGCCTATTTACATTCAAAATTAACTACCAAAAGAATAAATACAGGTTTCAGTTCAATCTATGACATATTCCTCCAATTACACTCAGAATGGATCAGTTCAATCAATGTCTCCTTCTACTGTTCCTTTGCTTGGAAGATCTGTTGGTTCCTCTCAATCCATACTTGATACAGGCAAGTTGAGTAGAGTTGCAGCCTTCTCCATTTCTTCCTAATCATGAGCTGGTAAAGTTTCTTCTTCAGTTCCCTCAAATTTCTTGCAGCTCCCATATTTAGTTGAAGTAGTACATCTTTTGTGAAAGGGGCACTGGATGAATAAGTGAGCAGCATCTTCTTTTGTAACTTTACAGAAACAACATAATGATCCACCTGGTATGATTCTGAATCTTTCCAATCTGTCCACAGTGGCCAGTTTACCCTTTACCAACATCCATATAAAGTACCTGTGTTTAGGTTGGATTTTAGTGTGCCAAATCAGTCTAACCATGTAGTCTTTCTATCTTCCTCCTTTCAGATAGTTGTATGCCACCCTGGTACTGAAATTTCTATTCTTCTGCATACATTTCCCCAGTTGATCAAGCATTTGAATCTTCAGCCTAGTGATTGTTCTCCAGCCCCAGCTGTAGGTATCTGAGCCCTTGTAAGTTCTGAAGTCCCTACCTTTTAGATAGTAGACATTCACTCATTGCGCCCACAGTGTGTCCTTCTTTGAGCAGACATCCCAGACTAGCCGGCAAAGGGAGGCTTTGTTCCATAAGGAAAGATCTCTCAGACCTCATCCTCCTATTGCCTCTAACCTGCACATAGTTTCCCAAGCCACTGCTGTAAATCCTCTTCCCCCAGCTTCTCTCCCCCATATGAAGTTTCTACACAACTCTACTATTTCGTTGTTAATACTCTCTGGGAGCTTAAACACACTGGTCCAGTAGCTGGTGATGCTTAGGAGAACAGTGTTAACTAGTTGAACCCTCTCAGCGTAAGACTGGTTTTTGGAATCCCAACTTTTTAGCCTTCCAGTGATATTCTCCAGGAGGACACTGCATGTTGATGCATTCCACTGCACTGAATTTAATGGTAGGCCCAAGTACTTGAGAGGGAATTCACCCCTAGCAACCAGTAAGATGTCAGCCAATATTTTTTTCTCAACTTCACCCATTTTGGAGAAGAAGATCTGTATTTTCTCCTCATTTATAGCAAGCCTTGTTGTCCCCTGGAACACTTTCAAACTTCTAATCCCCTTCAGGGATTTTGGGTCAGCTGCACAGAATATGAGTAGGTCATCAGCAAATAGCAAACTATAGACCCCAACCTTCAAGCATCTTTGATGGAAGCCAATTTCTTTCTCCTAGAATTGCTGCTCTAGCAGTCTGGTTAGGTACTCCATACTGAGGAAAAATAGTAGGGGAGAGAGAGGGTCTCCCTGCTTCACTCCTTTTTTTCCTGCAAAAGAGGATGATGGTCTACCATTTATAGAGATGAAGAAAGATGAAGTAGTGGCACACTTCCTGATCCAGTCAAAAAATAGGGCTGGAAGTTTTAGTTGTTGCAACCATTTGAACATCAAGTCCTAGTTGAGACTGTTAAAATCCTTGGAGATTTCAATTTTTATTAGGCAGCTTGCCTTCAAATCACAGTGATTGTACTTGTGTAGCAGTTCCTGTGTTGGTAAAATGTTATGGACTATATTTCTGCCTTTTACAAATGCTGATTGGTTGTTTGAGACTAAGGTTGGCATCACCTTCCCCATTTTGTCACACATGATTTTTGTCACCACCTTGTATATGATGGAACAACATGAGATAGGTCTGTAATCCCCTGGTACTTGTGGTTGTGACTTTTTTGGGACCAAGCTAATCACACCTTTGCTGAAGTGTACATGGATTTGATCCCCCTGAAAGAATCCAATCACTGCCTGAGTCACCCCTTCCCTAAAATGTCCCAAGCTTCCTTATAAAAATGGCTGGAGTAGCCATCATGCCTAAGGCTTTTGCTAGATTTGATTCTTTTCAGTGCACTGAGAACTTCCTGTTCGAAAATTGGTTTGATCATTTATGCCTGTTGTTGTACTGTTAGATCTAAGCCTCTCTTTGTTATCTGTGGATCCAGCCTCATATCAGGTTCTATCTCCTTGCCCATCATATTTTTGAAGAAGTTTACTAGGTGCTCTTTAATGTTCTTTTTGCCCTGTATCATCTCATAACCATTTGCTAATGATACAATGTGGTTACAATACTTCTTGGATTTCATCATTGAATAAAACATGCTAGTTGGCATATCCCCCTCATTCAACCATTTCACATTGGCCCTCTGCTTGAGGAATCTGTACTCAACCTTAAACATCCTTGCAGCTTCCCCCTGCTAACTGTTTCATGTCTTTGCTTCTGAAATGAGCCTGGGTCCATTGCCAGTACTTGCAGGTCTCTTTCCCATTTTTTATTTTTCCATCCTTGCCCTTTTCTCAATGTCAGAGAATTCCTATCTATTCAGTTTATGTAGTGGGGATTCCAGTGTTTTCAGCCTCTCAAACAGTTGTGTGAGATTAGTTATCTCCCTTATTTCCCAGAATGCCTTCACTGCTGCTCTGAACTTCTGAGACAGGGTCCACATATTGAAGAACTTGAAGGGCTTGGTTACCCTCTTCTTCTCCCTTTAAAGTTTTAGGATTAAGGGAAAGTGGTCCGATGTGCCATTTATCTTCACCTGGCAAACTGAATCTGTGAAATGGCTTAGCCAATCTCCATTAACAAGTGCTCTGTCTATATTACTGTAAATTCTTCCATCATCTTTCCTCATATTGCACCAAGTATATTGGGGGCCTATTGTTTTCAGCTGGAATAACTTTGCTTTGAGGATTACTGCCTGGAATTCATCCAGCTCATGCTGCTGGATTTGGGCACCCACATCCTATCTTCAAAAGTTAAAGGACTGTTGAAGTCTCCCATGATCAGCCAGGGTATGTCATTATGCTAAACCTGACTCAGAAATTCCCATAAGTTCATCCAGTCATTTGGATGGTTGTTACCATAGACCATGGTTATGTAACATGACAGGTTCTGCTCCCTCATCACACACTCCATATCAATCCACTGATCCCCCTTATTCAGAATCCTCACTTTGAAGTAGTCATTTATCCAAGCCACCCATATTCTGCCACTATCAATAATTGAACTATTTGTCTCCAAGTTCCAGTTGAGTCATAGCTTTCCCCATATATTTTTTCATTTTCCTTCTTTACTTTTGTTTCTAAAAACCCCAGTAAACCTATCTGATGTAGCAGAAAAAACTCCCTAACCTACTTCTGTTTAACTACATTATTTACCCCTCTTAGGTTCCGAGCTAGTATGTTACTTATCATAGGGGGGACCAGATAATAGGTTAAAAAGATTACCCTCATAGTTCCTCCCTGAGCTGCATTCTACCTGATCCTCCATTCCAGCTCTGAACTTTTGCAGCAGGTCATCCGGTTCTCCCCTGTGCTCTCCACTGGGAATTGTCTTCCTTTTTGTCACATGCTAGAACACTACCTCTGTTGTGGCTGCCTTATTTTCATTTGATACATCAAGTGCAATCATTCATTCCTTCTCTTTTTGAACATCCACAACTGTCTTTGGGATTGGCACATAGACCTTTCTCACAGTTTTTGGTTTCTCTTTTTTCCTGCATTCTTCTCTATCATGCCCAATCATAGAGCAGAAGATACAAGTGATAGGCATCCATTCACAAATGATTTTCTGATTCTGTATCACCTCATTTTCATCCAGATAAGGGACCCTGCTGGGTATTTTCCTCCCTAGTTCCACCTCTACCAAGACCCTGGCAAAGTTTAGCCTTTCCAACTCACTTGTGGCCTTATCCAATTTCAGACGGATACCAATGGGGCTCAATATGGTGCTTAATATTTTAGTTTTCCAGTATACTACATCCAATTTAGGGAGCTGCAACCAGACCGGGACCTTTTGAGGATTCTCTAGGTCCAGGTTTTTTGTCCACTTGTGGATGATGATGGGTTTATTATCAAACAGGACTACTCCATTTTCCAAGACCTGATCTACCTGAGTTCTTAGCGCAAATTTAACCAGGAATATGCCGGGTTTGGCCAGCCAAACTTTCACAATGTTATGTTGCTTCCAAATATGCCTGAAAAACTCGTTTATTACAGAGAATGGGGGGAAAACACCTAGGATTTTACACACCACCGTTGTTTCCCAGCTTTTAATACTGTCTTCTACATCCTCCTTTAGTATTTTCCCCATAATAGTGCCATCAATCTCAAATGGGGTATAGAATTTTACCTCATCCTGTTCCTTTGGTTCGAAAAGTGAGGTCCACGGCAACACCGTCTCGTCTTCCTTTCTATCTCCCCATAGAGTCTTCACCTGGGGGGTCAGCGGCGCCATCTCTGTTGTGTTCCTAATTTATGGGGACTTCCCTTTTAATTGTGTCTCTCTGACTACGACACCATAATCACATCTTTTTCCACTTCACGGCTGAGGGCCCGTATTTCCTAGTCCTCCAGCTCCTCCAAGACCGTCTCCATTCCTTTCACATGCGATTGTTGTTTCACCACTGAGAAGTCCTGAATCGGATGTTTATTTGGGGTTTTTTGGGAACTATAAATGATTCTCTTAGCTTGCAACTTCTTCTTACCGCTCGATTTTCCCATTTCTGGGGGCAAATATGCTTAGCAAGCGAGTATTACCCAATCGGCCGGAAAAAATAGGTTGAAGAAGAGATGCACATAGTTACGGTGTAATCGCCCCTTATCAATCTAAGAGAATCAATCCAATCATCAACAATTAAGTAGTGTTACTCATATGACCAGAAATGGATTCCTCGATGTGTCACCCCGAATGTACCTACACTAAAAGCAATCAAATAATCAGTAAACGTCCACATGTTATGCACACAGTATTACAAATTACCATGCATTTCACAAATTTTATTAGTCTACTGTTTCAGTTCACATATCTCCATAACGACTATTAAAACATCGACTTAAATTCAAAACACGCAAATCTTAAAATGGGAACATTTTAACGCCAAATTTATTCAAATAAAATCCAATACTAACCGTACAACGTTGCGAATATTAACATTTAATTTCATATTCATTACCAAAAAACAGACAATTACAAAAAAAATTGGAACATCGCATACAATTTATTGCTCAAATTTCTACTAAAATATTATCATATTACATTCTACGTATAGCTAAAAAAACATTTTCATTTCATACTACAGAAATTTCAATTTCAATCACATTTCAAAACATATATACATGGTATTTCACTATTTTATCTTTAGAGATTTTCGTCTACATATAATATACTACCAATTTTCGACAAGAAAACTCCTCCGGCGGCGGTGCGTCAAACTCACGTGCCTCCCCTCCGGTGGCGTGTGAAGCCCACGCGCACTGTCGGCCGGTGCATACTTCACTCGCGCAGCCACCCACGACGCAAATCTCAGGGAGCTGAGAGCTCTGACGACTGGGAATTCCTACATGCGACCAAAATGAGCATTCCGGGTTAAAACTTCAGGCACCAAAACAAGAAGAAAAACAAAGATCTACACAAATAGGTTACCTTCTCGTCGTTGAAATCCGAAGCACAAAACGAAGTTTGCACAGCCGGTTCGGTGACTTCGTCAGGCGGGAACTGGCCAGATCAAGAGGAGGGGAGGGAAGTGAGGAAATCGACGAAGAATTACGGCTGGAATTGGGCGGAGAAAACGAAGAACATAAGCCAAGGGACAGAGAAAAAAATGAAGAAGAAGACACACAATTCAAACAAGAAAAGCTGGTCTTAAGATTTCTAGAAAAGCTGAAGATGCATTTACAAAATGCATCTTCACAGAAGTTAAGGCAGAATTCAGTTTTTCCAGACGAAGACTCATTTGCAAAATGCGTCTTCTGCATGCCACATATTTAAAAACAAAAACGATGTTTAGGACGCATTATGATAATGTGTCCTCCCTCTTTGCATCCACTTCACTTACTGTAGCACCGGTCATGGCATTTTCTCCACATTCATCTGTTCTTATTTTTGTATCTAATGTATCTCTCTTCATTGTTGCTTGGTTTCTACGTAACCATTTGCAAACTCCATTCACATGACTTACACCATGTAAAATGGTAAAACCACTCTTGTAGTTTCAATTCATTAAATAATCAATCTGTCTCCTCCATCTCAACAATTCAAACCACAACTAAATCACTCCATTTTTCTATCCACAGTGGTTGAAACCACTTAGAAATCACTCGATGGACTCCATTTGTTTCTCTATAACAAACTCATTATCTTTACCTTTAATATTTCATTCAAATAAATTTACCTGACAAAACAATTTTAAATGTGAAATTTAAGAACACGCCTTTAATTATTGAATTGGATTTTATTTTTTCAAATTTCATTTCCAAAATTAATTTCAATTTTTGAAAATTATTTTATTAATCATAATTAAAAAAGAACACTATACAGAATGTAATTTTAATTTTTAAAAAGAACCAAAATTTAATTTCAATTTTTTAACAAAAATAATAATTTTAAAAGAAAATTTTCAAATTTTTTCAATTTGTTTTCCAGATTTTTACAAAACAAATTCAGATTTTTAAAGAAATTATAAAATTAATTGTTGGGACATGTGACCGAATCAGCTCGCACCATGTGTCCATGCAATTTTTTTAAAAAAGGGTCTGCATGTGGCCACGTGGCCCAACCACGTGTACTACGAAAATAACTTGGTGCTTAGATTATAATTCATAGGTGCTTAAATCGTTGATTGCAAGTGCTTTAATGTAAAGTTTCTTTTATAACTTGTGAGCTATAAAAATAGTTTGGTCCTTAGAGTACAACGCGTAGCTGCTTCAATCAACACTTGTAAGTGTTTCAAATGTATAGCACTGGCATCCAAATGTCCTATGTGCCACAACCTTGATTCACTATCTCATTTTTTGAACTGCTGTCATGTGGCAAAATCTATCTGGTCCCAGGTTCATTCCATTTTAGGTATTGTAGCTCCTCATTTCGGATCAATTTATGATCGAATTACTTTCTACTGGACCTATAGAGGCACATCTGCTATTCATACAAAGCTGGTTAACAT
>JAULKM010101894.1:0-10011 GCA_032355605.1 Rubia tinctorum | reverse complement strand
TACAAACAATAACCAAACATCAACACATAATTCTACATCAATAAATTGTTGATCAATTATCAAAATGAGACAATGTGTCATTACATATAACCCTGTTATTTTACATTAAATGTTATTTTAGTTATCTATCTAATTAGTTATCCAGCTCACCGCACAACGCGCGGTGTGCCCTTACTAGTCACTTAGAACTCAAATGCCATATATGTGAAGTGGTTTTAGACAATAGAAAGCTTATGCTACAACCATGAGAAGGTAAAATGAAGTGAAAAAATCCCACAAACTCCTGACTGCAACTAAAGTCACTGAATTTCATTCTTCAATTCTGCATCTTACTCAGTCTCATTTGAATAGAAAAAACATATGACGAGTGAAGAATTAGCAGGGGCGGAGCTAGAAAACTTTCATGGTGGGGCTAGTTAGAATTTTTTAAAATGAGCTAGCATCCTACTCACAATAACAAAATATCTCATATCCTCATCTGCAAACCATAACAAATAGCATATGTTTATGCCAAAACGTGTGTTTATGCCAACCTGCAAAGGTATATGTTAATCCTACTCTACTTTATCATGAATTGCAGGGTAAAAGCAAATTCCAGATTCATTTGAAAGCCGAGACAAAAATTCCTCACTCTCATATAGTCCAGATACCAGAACTATAACACACAGATTCACTGACACACCAAAGCTCAAATAAACAAAAAATAAACACACACACACTATAGCACAAATATCAAAGGCTGATGCATCTCTATAACTGTTATGAGCATTAAGAAGCAATTTCCTCGGTTCAAGCACTTGCAAATGAAAATAACAATTAGGAGGAAAAACATGGGGGAATTTTTGCCATACGCACTGGCAGATTTGACACAGAGAGGGTGAAAACTTGTTTGAGACGTGAATTCGAGCAGTGTTCAAACAACAATTGGGACATCAACATCGCCAGGACTGAAGCAACCAAGCAAAGGCCATATTACGACGTCATTTCACCGTGAATGCGAGGACGAAGACACCACGCGGAGATGATGACACATAGGCACTTGGAGAAAAGTGTGGAAGGTAAAAAAGAAAAGCCGCGCAAAATAACAATTGTGTCGAATCTGATGATTGCCGAGTTACAGGTCATTCACGGATGCAGCAGGGCCGCTGGGCAGAACCAGGGTGATAACGATGACGATGACGCATGATGATGATGGCGCTTTGATGAATAATGAACTAGCATGTTTGCTGGTGGTAGTTTGTTTGTTGTCTGGTGTTTAAGTAGTTAGTGCAAGTAGTTTGTGTTTGTGTGCTTATGTAGTTGGTCTTTTGTTTCGCTCTGTTTTGAGCAAAACTGTTGTGTGTTTGCTGACTGGAGAAATGCCAGTCATTCGTTGTTCGCGCAAAAATGACAATAAGGTTGGAAGGATTCCCTTTAAAGTTAAGTTTACAACTTTACCGGATAATGAATGACTGGCATTTCTTACTCAACATAGTCCCAATTCCAACCCTGCATTTCGGGTATGAGCATCATCTCTTGCTTTAAACACAGAGGGCGGAAATGGGATAACACACAGAGCAAATCTCACCGCATAGAATGTTGTTGGATCCATGAAAGCATCAGCCTCTTTTATAACACCAATACACACGCATTCAAAAGACAATGGTTAAATCCTTAATTCTTGGACTGACAACATTAAGCAAAGTTATACCCCTGACTTTCTTTGACTTTGAGCCAAACGAGGATATCGTAAAAGCATTCTTGAATCTGCAACTAAGATTAATCTGCGACTAAGAACCACCTGAGATCTGAGAAAACTAGCTCAATTTAACATAGTCACTTAAACAATCAGCAAAACCATGTGCATATACTTGAATCAATATTATAATTTTGTGCATATACTTGAAACAACATTACAGTCTTTCTTAACGAATACACAAACTAATGAAATATATTATAGTCACTGGAAACATGATTCATTCGGAATTTAGGACATGGATTCCGCTGCCATATGTTGAATTGCACTGCCCCTGTCCAGTCGGAGTTCCGAGGAAGTCGATGGGCCTGTTAATTTTTCGTGTCTTCGTTGAACAAAACGACGTCATTTTAATGTTAGCAGAACGACGTCGTTTTGATTTCGCCAGGCGCAATAAGAGAATCCCCAAATTGGGAATGGGATTGGCTCAAACCCTACACTGATCCCCAAAATGCCTCTCCTCATTGGCCCTTCCCGTGCCACCACCTGGTCGTAGTCGCCGCTGCGCGTCTGGCGGAGCTGCGAGTCCGAGAGCCTGTGTGAGCATTTCTGATTTCTCCTGAACATGTTTGTGTCGAATTGTATGTTTTTAGCTGAATTTTTCAACCTCTGATCATTTCTAGATTGATAAGTTTGCATTAATGATCATGATAGAATGTAAAACTCACACGTCATTGTGGCTGTGTGTATTCATATATATAGTGAGTACAAAAGGTATAAAAGATAGAATCAGATATGGAAAAGGATATGTACAAAACCTAATCATAAGAAATTTCTCTTTTTTAACCAGATTCTAATTCATCTATTCTATTCCCCCCCTCAAGCGAAGCGTGGGACTGGTCGCAATGCAAAGCTTGGACCTAAAAAACTCAAACTGAGGACGAGGTAAACCCTTTGTAAAGATGTCAGCAAGTTGTTGATCCGTAGAAACATGAGCAACCCTAAGCTTGTCAGAAGACACCATTTCACGCCAAAATGATAGTCAATATCAATGTGTTTGACTCTCTTATGCGAAACCGGATTATGAGAAAGAAAGAGAGCACTATTATTATCACACAGCAAAATAGGTGGTACACGAGAAGAGACACGCAAATCCCGAAGTAAATTCATCAACCAAGCTAGCTCTGTAGCAGTATTGGTCATAGCCCGGTATTCCGATTCTGAACTTGAATGAGAGACCGTAGATTATTTCTTTGCAATCCACGAAACCAGATTACCACCAAGAAAAATGGCATAACCGTAAGTAGACCTACGAGTCTCAATACAACGAGCCCAATCAGCATCAGAGTAACCCAAGACTGGAAAATCATAAGAATTCTTACGAAATTGAAGACCATAATGCATAGTTCCACGAACATAACGCAGAATTATAGTAACAGCTTGTTAGTGATCATCAGTAGGTGTCTGCATGTACTGACTGGCCGTATTCACATCATAAGAAATATCAGGACGCGTAATGAACAAATATTGTAGTGCACCAACCAAAGAACAATAAAGTGTGAGATTTCCGAATGGCTTGCCAGTAGTACTTGAAAGCTGCGAAAAAGAAATAAAGGGAATAGCAACTGGTGATGAATCTTGCACGCCGGAACGCAATAAAATGTACTTGGCATATCGTGCTTGCCCAATAAATAAGCCATTGGAATTACGAACAACCTCCAATCCCATGAAATACTGTAAAATGCCAAGATCGGTAATCTTAAACTCCTGATTAACCTGATCAATAAACTTCCGAATGAGATGTCCATCATTCCCAGTGAGAATAATGTCATCAACATAAACCATCAAATAGAGTAAAAAGGCACCATGTGAGAAAACAAATAAGGAGGTATATGCATAACTGCACACAAAACCCAGACCAACCAAAAAAGTACTGAAACATTGAAACCAAGCACGAGACACTTGTTTCAATCCATAAATGGCATTGTGTAGACTACAAACATGATCAGGACGCATAGGATCTTTATAACCAACAGGCTGCTCCATGTAAACCGGGGAATCAAGAATGCCATTTAAAAATGCATTTTTAACATCAAGCTATCTCAAGGGCCAATTTCTGGTGACAACGATGTATAAAACAGTTTGAACATTGGATACCTTCACTACCGGACTAAAAGTATGATCATAGTCAAAACTAGGTAATTGTGAAAATCTCGAGCAACTAACCTTGCCTTATGTCGATCAAATGAGCCATCGTATTTGTACTTCAAATGATACACCCATTTAGAGCCAACAATATTAATATTGGGAAGACGTGGAACCAACTCCCATGTCTGTTGAGTTTGAAGAGCGGTCATTTCAGAGTCCATAGCAACAACCCATTACGGATCCTTGACCGTAAAACGATGACTACGAGGCTCGGTGTTTGCAAATAAAGCACTCAGTAAACCAGAAATATCATAATCAAAAAAATCCTTGTACCTTAAAGAACCAGTTCGAGAACGAGTGGCCATCGAATGTTGGGAGGAGGGAACCAAAACCGGAGATGATGTGGAACCTGAGGTGATGGGCGCGGCACCCGAGGTGATAGGCACGGAACCCAGGATTAGTGATGGATGTCGTGCAGAAGGCGGCGATGGCTGTGCTGGTGAAGCAGAGTTCACTTGATCAGCCGGTGAGGCTGGCGGCGTTTGGACTGGTGACGCATGACTCACACACATGACTGAGGTGGCCGGCGCGGGATTCAACAATTTCGGGGTTGTCGTCTGAGCTGGCTGCTGTCGGTCACTCTGTGGCAAACAAACACAATTTTCTGAAGAACCCTGAGTTTCTGGTACATGGTGAAAATCATAATTTCCCAAAAAAATGGGTGATTTGGCTGAAGATGATGACTCAAACACCTCCGAAGGAACTAATGAAGGCTCCAAAATTGCAGAAACATCCAGTGAAGAAAAATCTCTAACAGAAACAGTACGGGTAGCTGGAAAAAATAACTCATCAAGTTGAGCATGACGAGTGATGTACTCCTTCTCCGTGAGAGGATCAAGACATTGATAACCCTTGTACTGTGAACTGTACCCAAAAATATACAATACATACTCCGATGTGCTAATTTATGTGCAGCATAGGGCCTCAAATACGGAAAAAATCGACAACCAAATGGATGAAAAATTGAGTAGTCAGGCGTAGTACCAAAAATAACAGAGAGGGGAGACTGACCAAATAAAACTGGAGTAGGCAGTCTGTTGATAATGTAGACTTCTGTCAAAAATGCATCATACCAAAATGAATGATGAATGCCAGAATGAAAGAGCATCGACAAACATGTCTCAGTAATATGACGATACTTCCTCTCCGCGCGACCATTTTGCTCAGGAGTGTAAAGACAAGAAAGTTGATGATGAATGCCATTTGACACAAAATGAGTTCGCATGCGATGTTCCACAAACTTTGTTCCACCACCACTCTGAAATACGTTAATGGTGGTAGAAAACTGGTTCTGAACAAAAGCTTCAAATAGCATGTAAGCCTCTACAAAATCAGACTCCCGTTGTAGAAGATATAACCAAGTAAACCGAGAAAAATCATCAACAAAAATGACATAATAGGAGTAGGCAGCTCGAGAAACAACATGTGAGGGTCCCCATAGATCACAATGAATCAAATCAAGTGTGTGTGGTGAGCGTTTTAAATTATCTTTAAAAGAAAGACGCTTGCCTTTAGCCATCTCATAGGAGGGACATAAATGAGGTTTAGGCAGCAAACTAGTAACTGACAAACATCCAGACTTGCTCAAAGAAGAAATGACGTTGTAGGGAACATGACCCAATCTATTATGCCAAAGTTCAAAAGAGGCTTTAGAACCACTTGAGGCCACAAAAACAGATAAAACATCACCACCATAATCCAAAACATATAAGCCACTATCAAGATGGCCCTTGCCAATAACATCTCTAGTAAATTTGTTTGAAATAGTGAAAGAAGAATCATCGAAACAAATAACAACATTCATATCCCGAGTCAACTTGCCAATAGACAACAAAGTTTTGGTGATATGAGGAGCCACCAAAACATAAGACAAAGATAATGAATCGGAGACTCAGGAATAACCAACATGAGTAATGTTAAGAGTAGAACCATTACCAACAAAAACACGACGGTTACCAGAATAAGGAGTCACGCGATCAAGAGCAGACTGAGAGGAAGCCATGTGGTTGGTTGCGCCAGAATCAGCTATCCAACGAACATGCGGTAAAGAGCCAAAAGAAGAAGTCTCAGAGACCAAGTGAAGACATGTCGAGGCAGAGTGACCAAACTTCTTACACCACTGACATTTCAACTGGTACCATTCATCGTGTAGCTGAGAACAAGAAGAAGCAACATGGCCCAGAACATGGCACCATTGGCACTGTGGCTGATCAAAATGACCCATAATACAAAACAAAACAAATCTTTTTTTTGTTTTTTAAATAAATTAATTGGCGCTGACTCGGCGTTGACAGAGCGCTGACTATGCGCTGAAGGAGATGCTGACTGGAGGGGAATTTATCGCGAGTCAGGAGATGAACTCGCGAGAAACCGGTGCAACTCGCGAGAAATTGGCACGCAAGATCAACTTCTGACAGTGAGACGTGTGTGGCTAATGCGCAGAGATGGGGACACTCGCGGAGATGCACGCGCGGGTGACAACGGGCACGTGTGGCTCACGCGCCTCTTGCGTTGGAGAAGAAATCGCTGGATCCGGCGGAGAGCGGTGACGAGGTTTTCGGACAGTGAGAAGGTGGCCAAAAAATAGATGGAGATGGGGAGCAAACAACAATTGGCAGCGGAAACCAAATCGGGCGAGCAGAGGAAACCAAATCGAGCGGAAACCAAATCGCGGGGGAAAGTCCGACGATAGCAGAAGTCGAAGACGGCGACGACGACCAACAAAGCTACAAACAGGAGCGGGGAGTGGCGTGGAAGAAGCCGAGCAGAGCATACTTGATCGGCAGAAGACAGTGGCTAAGGGCGGTGGCAGGCGGTTTTCCGATCGGCGATCACCGGAGATTTAGGTGAGACAACGGTGATCGGAAAATAAGGCGGGTGGGTGGCGGCCTATGATCAGATAAAAATAGGAGAAAAGGTTATAATTTTGGGAAAAGCCAGAGAATATTGAGAGACCCGACTGATACCATGATAGAATGTAAAACCCACAAAATAATAGTGGTTGTGTGTATTCATATATATAGTGAGTACAAATGGTATACAATATAGAATCAGATATGGAAAAGCATACGTACAAAACCTAATCAAAAGAAAATTTTATTTCTTAACCTGATTATAATTCATCTATTCTATTAGACGGTTTTTCCCAATACTTTGCCTTTTAATTATAGTTCATAAAATAAATATTAAAAATTGAAATTAATTTCAAAAATTAAATTTGAAATAAATCCAATTAAAAAATTATAGGTGTATTATTAAATTTCACATTTCAATTTATTTGTTATGTAAATTTATTTGAATTAAATATTAAAGATAAAATTAATGAGTAAGATAGAGAAAATCAAGTGGGTCAATGGAGTGGTTTCAACCACTGTGGAAAGAAAAATGAAGTGATTTAATTGCGATTTCAATCGTTGAGGTGAAAGAAAAAATTGAATTGAAACTACAAGAGCAGACTGAAGCGGTTTTACCTACCTTAGTGTTTGAATAAGATGATTTAGAGATAGATCAACCGGAGATGATCAACACTTAAATTGGATGAACGATTATAATTAATTTCTTCTCTCACCACTTCTACCGTGACATAAAATTTATCCACGCGTTCATATTGAACCAACTTATAAGATGTATTCGGT
Organism: Rubia tinctorum; assembly: GCA_032355605.1. Lineage (NCBI taxonomy): Eukaryota > Viridiplantae > Streptophyta > Magnoliopsida > Gentianales > Rubiaceae > Rubia > Rubia tinctorum. Next base: position 2,493 of record JAULKM010101894.1, on the reverse strand, counting down.
AGAGTTGTATTTATAAAAAAATTGACTTATTATGAAAATGTGAGAGATCATTTCCTACTTTTTTTTCCTTAGAGAGCTTATCCTTCAAAAATATGGCGTACTAGTATTTTACAAAAAAATATTTATACAATTATGAATATATATATTTCATACAATTATGAGTATATTAATAAATATATCATTTATAATTAATAGTAGTTTTGTAAAATTATATTTAGTTTTATAAAAAAATTTAAGAATGTTAAACTTGTTTATGAATTGAATTAATGATGAGTATGTTGTATTAAACTAAATTTTTTATAATTTTTTTAAAGAAAATGAGGTAAAATTGCAAATGAGTAAAAAATGGTTGGGTCAAAATCTAACCCGACCCACTTGACCCCACCCACACTGACCCAAATGAGACATTGACTCAACCCGACCCATATGAATTGAGTCAAAATGGATCAGATCGGGTCGGGTTGGGTCAGACAAATTGAACACCCCACCTTCGCACTTCACTCTTTCTTTAAAGTGGCTTCAGTGAGTTTATCTAATCTGAATAGTACTGGTAAAAATAACCTGAAAGAAGAGGGTTATATTTGTAAATATTCAAAATAACCTGAAAAGGTGAAAAACCCCCATTTCGTCTCTCACAGAAAAACAATCACACAGTAATGTCGTCGTCGAGCAGCAGCAGCGGCCTCACCTTCAAGCTCCACCCGCTCGTGATCCTTAACATCTCCGACCACCACACTCGCGTCAAGTCCCAATCGCAGCCGCCTCCGCAGCTCTGCTCCGCCCACGCCGCCGCGGACTCCGCATCCAAGGCCTCATCCTCCGCGCCACCGCCGTCGCCGTCGGCCGCGCCTAGGGTTTTCGGATGCGTCATCGGCGTTCAGAGAGGACGCACGGTCGAGATCTTCAACAGCTTTGAGCTTCTCTATGATCCCGCCACTCACTCCCTGGACCGCGCTTTCCTCGAGAAGAAGCAGGAGCTCTGTAAGTTGCTCTAGGCGTCATTTTTTTGTTGATATTGTTTCAGTTTTGTGAATCTCTGTGTTTATTTTGTGAATTTGAACAGATAAGAAAGTGTTCCCAAACTTCTACGTGTTGGGATGGTACTCGACTGGAAGCGATGCTCAGGAATCAGATATGCATATTCACAAAGCGGTAACTTATCCTCTTACCGCCCTCCATTTGCTTTGTATTTACTGCAAAGAGTTGTTGCTCAGTGACTTGTACAGTGTAGGTTTTGAGTTGGTTGATGAGAGAATGGGCCTATTGTTTTTACTATGTGAATCATTGACTGATTTTGGGGGTAATAATATGGTAGAAGGAGTTATACTAGTGGTTTATGTCGTCTAGGAGGTGTTGTTTTATGGAAATGATGATGAGTGAGCGGTGCATTGATTAGGGAGTAGTTTTTATTGAATTTATTTGCTATGTAAGATTGAATGGGGGTGCTGGCGCCTGGCGCAATGACACGTGGCTTCTTTGTGATCAGTTGGTCATGAAATCGATGGTTTCCTGATAATAATGCCCATTTGTGATGTGAGATTGGCTCAGAGACTTATTGGAGGTATTATATTGGTGGATTTTGGTGAACTGAGTTTGAAGTTTTTTTTTGTGGTGACTGCTGGTAATAAATGTAGATTAATGACGTATAACATGTTAATTAGTCCTGAATAGTTGCTTTAGTGACTTTTAGAATGTAGATTATAACTTAGTCCTTGAGATAATGGGCTAGTTGTTTTTAACTATGTGTATCATTGGCTCATTTTGGGGTAATAAAAATGGACAAGGTTTTTGGTTGGAATTACGCTAGTGGTTTATGCGTGTTTAGGTTACATGGTTTTATGGGGATTGTGAAGAGTGAGCTGTGCATTATTGAAAGAGTAGTTTAGGAAGTGAATACGTTTATTTGTGATGTAAGATTGCGTGTGGGCCCTGACTTAATGACAATGTCGCTCCTTTGTGACTAATCGGTCATGGGTTCGAATCTGGAACCCATACCTTTGCAAAGTAGCGGAGTTTGAGTGTATTGGGTATGGGCAGTTCCCCTTGCAAGTAAGGGGTCTGCGTTGCGGCTCTAAATTTAGTGCATGTCTTCTATCATTATTTCATGTGAAACTAATATGCAGTGTTATTGTTTTTGTTCTAACAGTTGATGGATATTAATGAAAGCCCTGTTTACGTTTTACTAAACCCGTCGATCAATCATGCACAGAAGGATCTCCCACTTACCATATATGAAAGCGGTAAGAATCTAACTTCTCTTCTCTCAGTGTGTTTCACTTATTGAAACTAGATTTGACTTTGCTGAAGTGATTCACTGTATGCCTGCTGGTTGAATACTATTTTTTCTTGTCGTTTGTTTGCTTAAAGTTTATCTAATCTTTTTTTCTTTCTTCTGTGTGACTGTATGTTACAACTCCAAGAGTTGCACGTCATTGATGGGATTCCCCAACTTATATTTGTCCACGCCAGCTACACTATCGAGGTATGCTATTT